>CM036557.1:137500-140000 GCA_020745685.1 Tautogolabrus adspersus | reverse complement strand
GTGTGTGTGTGTGTGTGTGTGTGTGTGTGTGTGTGTGTGTGTGTGTGTGTGTGTGTGTGTGTGTGTGTGTGTGTGTGTGTGTGTGTGTGTGTGTGTGTGTGTGTTGCTCAGTGGGGGGTATTTGTGTGCGTGTTGTGCTGACATGTGTGTAAACAGAGTGTGTGTGTGAGAGACACTCACAGGTGAACAGGTGTAGGTATCTGTGTGTTTGTGTTCACTGACGCGTAAAGGTGCAATCTGGAAGTCTGACTGAGAACACACACACACACACACACACACACACACACACAGGTCTATTTCTGTTGCCTCCGGTAAAGAGGAAATCCTGTGTTTTTACGGTTTCTATTTGAAATGTTGTAAAAATACATCAAAGCTTGTTCACTCAAAGTCGTGGTTTTTGTCCCTGACAGGCTCCGGTTGTTATTGTGAGATTTGACCTCTCAGGACAACAGGAGCTGTCGTTGAGTTTGTTTGTCTGACTTTAGTTTTTTTAAAAGTCTGTTCAGGTGGACTGCAGTATTTCAGTGTTTGAATGACCTCTGACCTCTTGTCTGTGCTGCTCCCACCTCTCTCCTCTCCAGCTGTCAGAGATTTATTCACCAACTATCTGTTTAAAGTGCTAAAGATTCAAAATGTTTAAATCAAGTTTTTTTATCTCCTCAGAGCCCAGTTTCACCCTGACCCTTGACCCAGTCCTGACCCCCCTGGTGACCTCTGACCCCACAGAGCTGGCTTGTCATGTGACCAACATTACCCATCTGCCCCGGGGCGGTCGGCTGGCGGTCACCTGGGAGCACACCTCACTGCCTGGTACTTTAAAACGTTCATTTAAATACTCCAGACAAACAGCACACCTGTCTATTTTTATTGTAACATGCCCCGCCTCCTGCAGGTGTCACTGAGGACCCGCCCACCTCTCATCTAATTGGCTCTCTGGACGCCCATGGTAACCTGGTTCCTGCATCGTCGTACTCTGAGAGGATGAAGAGCGGAGCCCTGACTCTGAGCAGAGTTCAACCGAACACCTTCACCCTGAAGATCCTACAGACACAGGTAACCACACACCTGAACACACCTGTGTTATACAGACACAGGTAACCACACACCTGAACACACCTGAGTCATACAGACACAGGTAACCACACATCTGAACACACCTGAGTCATACAGACACAGGTAACAACACACCTGAGTCATACAGACACAGGTAACAACACACCTGAACACATCTGAGGCATACAGACACAGGAAACCACACACCTGAACACACCTGTGTCATACAGACAGGTAACAACACACCTGAGTCATACAGACACAGGTAACAACACACCTGAGTCATACAGACACAGGTAACAACACACCTGAACACATCTGAGGCATACAGACACAGGAAACCACACACCTGAGTCATACAGACACAGGTAACAACACACCTGAACACATCTGAGGCATACAGACACAGGAAACAAAACACCTGAACAGACCTGAGTCATACAGACACAGGTAACAACACACCTGAACAGACCTGAGTCATACAGACACAGGTAACAAAACACCTGAACAGACCTGAGTCATACAGACACAGGTAACAACACACCTGAACAGACCTGAGTCATACAGACACAGGTAACAAAACACCTGAACAGACCTGAGTCATACAGACACAGGTAACAACACACCTGAACAGACCTGAGTCATACAGACACAGGTAACAACACACCTGAACAGACCTGAGTCATACAGACACAGGTAACAACACACCTGAACAGACCTGAGTCATACAGACACAGGTAACAACACACCTGAACAGACCTGAGTCATACAGACACAGGTAACAACACACCTGAACAGACCTGAGTCGTACAGACACAGGTAACAAAACACCTGAACAGACCTGAGTCATACAGACACAGGTAACAACACACCTGAGTCGTACAGACACAGGTAACAACACACCTGAACACACCTGAGGTCATACAGACACAGGTAACAACACACCTGAGTCGTACAGACACAGGTAACAACACACCTGAGTCATACATACACAGGTAACAACACACCTGAACACACCTGAGGTCATACAGACACAGGTAAGAACACACCTGAGGTCATACAGACACAGGTAAGAACACATCTGAGTCAAACAGACCCAGGTAACAACACACCTGAACACACCTGAGTCATACAGACACAGGTAACAACACACCTGAGTCATACAGACACAGGTAACAACACACCTGAACACATCTGAGGCATACAGACACAGGTAACAACACACCTGAACACATCTGAGGCATACAGACACAGGTAACAACACACCTGAGTCATACAGACACACGTAACAACACACCTGAACACATCTGAGGCATACAGACACAGGAAACCACACACCTGAGTCATACAGACACGGGTAAGAACACACCTGAACACACCTGAGTCATACAGACACAGGTAACAACACACCTGAGTCATACAGACACGGGTAAGAACACACCTGAAC
>CM036557.1:110000-132500 GCA_020745685.1 Tautogolabrus adspersus | reverse complement strand
TAAGCAACAGGTAAAGACTCTTTATTATTCTCAAAAGTCTCTGAAATAAATATTTTACTAGTCACATACTCTCTGAACTGTCTGACACCAATGCAGCAGGAAACTGTCTTAGTTTGAGATCATACAACGCTGCAGTTTCTCCAGTGTCCACTAGAGTCTGTCTCCTGCAGTGAGTCAGTCCTCATAGAGCCCCATGTTAAAATGTCCAACTTTACAGCTGCAGTTCCTCCAGTGTCCACTAGAGTCTGTCTCCTGCAGTGAGTCAGTCCTCATAGAGCCCCATGTTAAAATGTCCAACTTTACAGCTGCAGTTTCTCCAGTGTCCACTAGAGCCTGTCTCCTGCAGTGAGTCAGTCCTCATAGAGCCCCATGTTAAAATGTCCAACTTTACAGCTGCAGTTCCTCCAGTGTCCACTAGAGTCTGTCTCCTGCAGTGAGTCAGTCCTCATAGAGCCCCATGTTAAAATGTCCAACTTTACAGCTGCAGTTCCTCCAGTGTCCACTAGAGTCTGTCTCCTGCAGTGAGTCAGTCCTCATAGAGCCCCATGTTAAAATGTCCAACTTTACAGCTGCAGTTCCTCCAGTGTCCACTAGAGTCTGTCTCCTGCAGTGAGTCAGTCCTCATAGAGCCCCATGTTAAAATGTCCAACTTTACAGCTGCAGTTCCTCCAGTGTCCACTAGAGTCTGTCTCCTGCAGTGAGTCAGTCCCCATAGAGCCCCATGTTAAAATGTCCAACTTTACAGCTGCAGTTCCTCCAGTGTCCACTAGAGTCTGTCTCCTGCAGTGAGTCAGTCCTCATAGAGCCCCATGTTAAAATGTACAACTTTACAGCTGCAGTTCCTCCAGTGTCCACTAGAGTCTGTCTCCTGCAGTGAGTCAGTCCTCATAGAGCCCCATGTTAAAATGTCCAACTTTACAGCTGCAGTTCCTCCAGTGTCCACTAGAGTCTGTCTCCTGCAGTGAGTCAGTCCTCATAGAGCCCCATGTTAAAATGTCCAACTTTACAGCTGCAGTTCCTCCAGTGTCCACTAGAGTCTGTCTCCTGCAGTGAGTCAGTCCCCATAGAGCCCCATGTTAAAATGTCCAACTTTACAGCTGCAGTTCCTCCAGTGTCCACTAGAGTCTGTCTCCTGCAGTGAGTCAGTCCTCATAGAGCCCCATGTTAAAATGTACAACTTTACAGCTGCAGTTCCTCCAGTGTCCACTAGAGTCTGTCTCCTGCAGTGAGTCATCTTAAAGGAAAAATGTGTGACTTTTTGATCCAGTAGATGTCGCCCTTGAGTACCAGCATGAAACCAAAACAACTGGAGCTGCATTGTCGTGCTAGCAGGCTAATAGTAGCGCTCTTTAGTTAGCTCGTAGCTTCACATTGCATGTAAATTTACACGAAATGACCATGATCTAAAAACGCTTATGTGACATTAAAATAAGCAGTGAGTACAGTATTTTATTCTCCTTTTCTATACCCCCTCACTTAAACAGCTTTTGTACGCATGGGATGAGCCGGCCGGCCGTCCCGTCCCGTCCATGTAAACACGGTGTAGATACGGCTCAGACAACATCAGACAGCGGGACGTGGCAGTCACACTCATTGTAGACAGTCATGACTCACAGATATTTTCAGATATACTTGATTTCTGCTATATTTATGTGGAACATGTCGCACAGTCAGCCTCTGGGAGCTGCTAGTTGGTCCTGCAGTCACTGACCTTTAAACCTCTAGGCCGAGTTTATGCCTTTAAGTCTGCAGACTGTTTACTAAAACGGAAGTGACCATATTTGGAGAATAGGGCGGAGCTTGCATGAAGCGAGGGAAACCCCTTAAAAAAGAGAGATATGTCCATTTTCATAAACTTACTCCTGCTCATGTGTCCTTGCTTCAGGCCCCTCCTTCGCCATCGCCATCCAATCAGACGCCAGCACAGTGTATCCTTGGGAGACGGCCAAGATGGAGTGTTCACTGAGCGTGTCAGGATCATCACCCAAGACAGGTAGGCACACACACACACACACACACACACACACACACACTGAACAGAGTGTGTAATTCAGATACAGCTCCTCCTCCTATAGAATCCATCTGTGGTGTTACCCTCCTCTCCTCCTCCATCTGTCCTCACCCCTCTCTCTCTATCTGCTGGTAAACATGTATTTTCTATATGATATAACACACACACACACACACACACACAAACACTCCTGTGTCTGTGTGTGCACATGCACTGTGCAGGGTGTGTGCAGGGGCTGTGTGGGTGTGCAGGGTGTGTGTGTGTGCAGGGGGTATGTCTTCTGGCTCATCACCTACGATGCTAACATGAGTTAGCTCTCAGCGTATGTACAGCTGTCCTAGCTAACATCCTGTCTGTGGAGCAGTGAGACTGATGTGTACAGACGGAGATCTCAAACAGACTAAATGTTCAAACCAGTTCTCTGTTCATCATCACACTGATCCCTGAGCACTCACTGCACGCCCTGTGACTCAGGAGGGAGTGTGTGTGTTTAATGTGTGTGTAGGTAAACTCTGACTAACAGTCTGTGTTGTGTCCACTTTGTCGCTCTGACTGATGATTTCTCACTTCAACACGCCGTCAGCTTAGCACACACACATACACACACATACACACACACACACACACACACACACACACACACACACACACACACACACACACTGGCTCAGTCATCAGATTACAACTGGAGGTGGTTGAAGTAACACACACAAAGACACATTTTAAAGACACACACACACACTCCTCACTGATGGTGTGAATAAAATAATAATACAGAATCGGTGTAGACTTGCTCTGGTTGGTTGATTGGCTGGTTGGTTGGTTGATCGGTTGGTTGTTCTGTTGATTGGTTTGTTGGTTGGTTGGTCGGTTGGTTGTTCTGTTGATTGGTTTGTTGGTTGGTTGGTCGGTTGGTTGGTCTGTTGATTGGTTTGTTGGTTGATCGATTGGTTGGCTGGTTGGTTGGTTGATCGATTGGTTGGTCGGTCGGGTGGTTGATTGCTTGGTTGGTTGGTTGGTTGATTGGTTGGATGGTTGGTCGGTTGGTTGGTTGGTTGGTTGATTGGTTGGTTGCTTGATCGATTGGTTGGTCGGTTGGTTGGTTGATTGGCTGGTTGGTTGATCAATTGGTTGGATGGTTGGTTTGTTGGTTGATCGATTGGTTGGTCTGTTGATTGGTTTGTTGGTTGATCGATTGGTTGGTCGGTCGGGTGGTTGATTGGTCGGTTGGTTGATCAATTGGTTGGATGGTTGGTTGGTTGGTTTGTTGGTTGATAGATTGGTTGGTCGGTTGATTGTTTTGTTGGTTGGTCGGTTGGGTGGTTGATTGATTGTTTGGATGAATGGTTGGTTGGTTAATCAATTGGTTGGATGGTTGGTTGGATGGTTTGTTGGTTGATAGATTGGTTGGATGGTTGGTTGGTTTGTTGGTTGATAGATTGGTTGGATGGTTGGTTGGTTTGTTGGTTGATAGATTGGTTGGTCGGTTGGGTGGTGGATTGATCGTTTGAATGGTTGGTTGGTTGTGTGTGTGTATGCATGCATTCTTGTGGCATGAGTCGTCTCTGTTAAATTACTTTATAGAGGATTTATCAGTTAAATAGATTCTGATTCAGATTTTCTGAGGTACAGAGAGCCACTGAGCGAGTCACACACAGGAATTATGGGTAATCTGGACGCATTAGTCAACTGGTTTCTGTTAACAAAGGTGTGTGTGTGTGTACTGTACACACACACACACACACACACACACACACACACACACACACACACACACATACACACACATACTCTAGTGCAGGGCTATTCAACTATATTGTTCAGGGGGCCAAATTTTCAGAAAGCTAAGGAACCGGGGGCCAGACAAGCAAGCCCACCACAGCAGTATAGTGGGCGAAAGCCGTTTTTTTCCCATTAACAACACAAGCTTGTGATAGGCTGCGAGCACAGGACCAAAGATGTTCTATTAAACGGGAGCGCTCTGCTGTTTTTAACCCTTTACTGTGGCAACAATGACAGTCATTCACAAGTTTCCCCCCCTGTTTATAATTTATTCATTTCCTAATTGTAAATAGAACTGATCCACGGGCCAGTCTGGTGTCATCCGCGGGCCGGAGTTGGCCCCTGGGCCGTCAGTTGAATAGGCCTGCTCTAGTGTGTATATGTTGGGTGTGGCTGACTGTTATACAATAAAACAGAACCTTTGTACCTGTGTGTGTGTGTGTGTGTGTGTGTGTGTGTATCTCAGCATGCTGCAGCGTGCACACACACGTCCTCAGGAATGACTGGCATGTTGTTGCAGTGTGTGTGTCAGTGTGTGTGTGTTTCTGTGTGTCTCTTGTTGTAGTCTTTCTAAACTAAGTCCTGTCTCTTGTGAATGTCTCTCTCTGTTTTTCTTTCTTCAGTTTAAATCTGAAATATTCTGTTTGTTCTCTGAGTAAAAACCTCTTTAGTGTCCGACTCCCTTCGTGGACAGATCAAGGTGTGGATAAAGATCATTGAAATCAGAGTTTAATTCATGTTGTTACTGAGATGATTCTCATCTCGTGTCCTGTGATGGTCCATGTTAAAAACCTATTTTCTATTAACCCTTTTCTAGTGCAGACGTTTCTTAGAAGCCTCCTCCTGATTCTTCCGGCGTCCTGTAACCCTGAGGATTATAATCATTAAATCTCTGAATTCTGCTGACATTATCTCATCTATCTCTGCATCATCACATGTCTGAACACTCTCTGTAAGATACATTCATATTAAAATAACCTGCAGACGTGTGTGTGTGTGTCAGAGCAGCAGCAGACAGGTGAAGAACACCTGCTTCTTTAAAATAACTGTCTAAAAAATACAACAATACATCCTTCCCCCTCCTCTCAGCTCTCACCAAATTACCCAGCTGTCTTTGCAGCGCCGACAGGCAGCCGTTAATTAGCCAATCTCACGCTCCGTTAGCCGGCCGCATAGATGGAGAGTAGAGAAAGGAGGGGGACTGAATGGAGGGAGAGAAACAGATTGTTAAAGAGAGAGAGCGAAAAGGAGGAGGAGGAGGAGGGTGAATAGAGGAGGCTCGAGAACAGCATAAAAAGTTTCCTAAAGAGAAGAGAAGAGGAGGTGAAGAGCGAGGAAGATGTGATGAGATTCTCACTTCATTAACTGTTTGTGGTGACTGACAACCATCAAACCAACCAACACGATCATCAAACCAACCAACACGACCATCAAACCAACCAACACGACCATCAAACCAACCAACACAACCATCAAACCAACCAACACGACCTTCAGACCAACCAACACGACCATCAAACCAACCGACATGACCATTAGACCAACCAACACGACCATCAAACCAACCAACACGACCATCAAACCAACCAACACGACCATCAAACCAACCAAAACAACCATCAGACCAACCAACACAACCATCAGACCAACACAACCATCAGACCAACACAACCATCAGACCAACACAACCATCAAACCAACACGACCATCAAACCAACACAACCATCAGACCAACACGACCATCAAACCAACACGACCATCAAACCAACACAACCATCAAACCAACACAACCATCAGACCAACACGACCATCAAACCAACCAACACGACCATCAGACCAACACGACCATCAAACCAACACAACCATCAGACCAACACAACCATCAAACCAACACAACCATCAGACCAACCAACACAACCATCAGACCAACACAACCATCAGACCAACACAACCATCAAACCAACACAACCATCAGACCAACACGACAATCAAACCAACACAACCATCAGACCAACACAACCATCAGACCAACACAACCATCAAACCAACACGACAATCAAACCAACACAACCATCAGACCAACACAACCATCAGACCAACACGACAATCAAACCAACACAACCATCAGACCAACACGACCATCAGACAAACACAACCATCAAACCAACACGACCATCAGACCAACACGACAATCAAACCAACACAACCATCAGACCAACACAACCATCAGACCAACACGACAATCAAACCAACACAACCATCAGACCAACACAACCATCAGACAAACACAACCATCAGACCAACCAACACGACCATCAAACCAACCAACACGACCATCAAACCAGCCAACTCAACCATCAAACCAACACAACCATCAGACCAACACAACCATCAAACCAACACAACCATCAGACCAACACAACCATCAAACCAACACAACCATCAAACCAAGACAACCATCAGACCAACACAACCATCAGACCAACACAACCATCAAACCAAGACAACCATCAGACCAACACAACCATCAGACCAACACAACCATCAAACCAAGACAACCATCAGACCAACACAACCATCAGACCAACACGACCATCAAACCAACACGACCAACACGACCATCAAACCAACACAACCATCAGACCAACACGACCATCAAACCAACACAACCATCAGACCAACACGACCATCAAACCAACACAACCATCAAACCAACACAACCATCAAACCAACACGACCATCAAACCAACACAACCATCAGACCAACACGACCATCAAACCAACACAACCATCAAACCAACACGACCATCAAACCAACACGACCATCAGACCAACACGACCATCAGACCAACACGACCATCAGACCAACACGACCATCAGACCAACACAACCATCAAACCAACACAACCATCAGACCAACACAACCATCAAACCAACACAACCATCAAACCAACACAACCATCAAACCAACACAACCATCAAACCAACACAACCATCAAACCAACACAACCATCAGACCAACACAACCATCAAACCAACCAACACAACCATCAAACCAACACAACCATCAAACCAACACAACCATCAAACCAACCAACACAACCATCAAACCAACACAACCATCAAACCAACACAACCATCAGACCAACACAACCATCAAACCAACACAACCATCAGACCAACACGACCATCAAACCAACACAACCATCAAACCAACACGACCATCAAACCAACACGACCATCAGACCAACACGACCATCAGACCAACACAACCATCAAACCAACACAACCATCAGACCAACACAACCATCAGACCAACACAACCATCAAACCAACACAACCATCAAACCAACACAACCATCAAACCAACACAACCATCAAACCAACACGACCATCAGACCAACACAACCATCAGACCAACACAACCATCAAACCAACCAACACAACCATCAAACCAACACAACCATCAAACCAACACAACCATCAAACCAACCAACACAACCATCAGACCAAGACGGCCATCAAACCAACCAACACGACCATCAAACCAACCAACACAACCATCAAACCAACCAACACAACCATCAAACCAACCAACACAACCATCAAACCAACCAACACGACCATCAAACCAACACAACCATCAAACCAACACGACCATCAAACCAACACAACCATCAAACCAACACAACCATCAGACCAACACAACCATCAAACCAACCAACACGATCAACAAACCAAGACAACCATCAAACCAACACAACCATCAAACCAACCAACACAACCATCAGACCAAGACGGCCATCAAACCAACCAACACGACCATCAAACCAACCAACACGACCATCAAACCAACCAACACGACCATCAAACCAGCCAACACGACCATCAGACCAACAAAACCATCAAACCAACACAACCATCAGACCAACACAACCATCAAACCAACACAACCATCAAACCAACACGACCATCAAACCAACACAACCATCAAACCAACACAACCATCAGACCAACACAACCATCAAACCAACACAACCATCAGACCAACACAACCATCAAACCAACACAACCATCAAACCAACACAACCATCAAACCAACACAACCATCAAACCAACACGACCATCAAACCAACACAACCATCAAACCAACACAACCATCAAACCAACACAACCATCAAACCAACACAACCATCAGACCAACACAACCATCAGACCAACACGACCATCAAACCAACACAACCATCAGACCAACACAACCATCAAACCAACACGACCATCAGACCAACACAACCATCAGACCATTACGACCATCAAACCAACACAACCATCAAACCAACACAACCATCAGACCAACACAACTATCAGACCAACACAACCATCAGACCAACACAACCATCAAACCAACACGACCATCAGACCAACACCACCATCAAACCAACACGACCATCAGACCAACACAACCATCAGACCAACACGACCATCAAACCAACACAACCATCAAACCAACACAACCATCAAACCAACACAACCATCAGACCAACACAACCATCAGACCAACACAACCATCAAACCAACACAACCATCAAACCAACACAACCATCAGACCAACACGACCATCAAACCAACACAACCATCAGACCAACACGACCATCAGACCAACACAACCATCAGACCAACACAACCATCAAACCAACACAACCATCAAACCAACACAACCATCAAACCAACACAACCATCAAACCAACACAACCATCAAACCAACCAACACAACCATCAAACCAACACAACCATCAAACCAACACAACCATCAGACCAACACAACCATCAAACCAACCAACACAACCATCAAACCAACACAACCATCAGACCAACACAACCATCAAACCAACCAACACAACCATCAAACCAACACAACCATCAAACCAACACAACCATCAAACCAACCAACACAACCATCAGACCAAGACGGCCATCAAACCAACCAACACAACCATCAAACCAACCAACACAACCATCAAACCAACACAACCATCAAACCAACCAACACAACCATCAAACCAACACAACCATCAAACCAACACGACCATCAGACCAACACGACCATCAAACCAACACAACCATCAGACCAACACAACCATCAAACCAACCAACACAACCATCAGACCAACACGACCATCAAACCGACCAAGACGGCCATCAAACCAACCAACACAACCATCAAACCAACCAACACGACCATCAAACCAACACAACCATCAAACCAACCAACACAACCATCAGACCAACACGACCATCAAACCAACCAACACAACCATCAGACCAACACGACCATCAAACCAACACAACCATCAGACCAACACAACCATCAGACCAACACAACCATCAAACCAACCAACACGATCAACAAACCAACACAACCATCAAACCAACACAACCATCAAACCAACCAACACAACCATCAAACCAACCAACACAACCATCAAACCAACCAACACAACCATCAAACCAACCAACACAACCATCAAACCAACACAACCATCAAACCAACCAACACGACCATCAAACCAACACAACCATCAAACCAAGACAACCATCAAACCAACACAAACATCAGACCAACACAACCATCAAACCAACACAACCATCAAACCAAGACAACCATCAAACCAACACAAACATCAGACCAACACAACCATCAAACCAACACAACCATCAAACCAACACAACCATCAGACCAACACGACAATCAAACCAACACAACCATCAAACCAACACAAACATCAGACCAACACAACCATCAAACCAACACGACCATCAAACCAACACAAACATCAGACCAACACAACCATCAAACCAACACGACCATCAGACCAACACAACCATCAAACCAACACAACCATCAGACCAACACAACCATCAAACCAACACGACCATCAAACCAACACAACCATCAGACCAACACAACCATCAAACCAACACGACCATCAAACCAACACAACCATCAAACCAACACAAACATCAGACCAACACAACCATCAAACCAACACGACCATCAAACCAACACAACCATCAAACCAACACAACCATCAGACCAACACAACCATCAAACCAACACAACCATCAGACCAACACAACCATCAAACCAACACAACCATCAAACCAACACGACCATCAAACCAACACAACCATCAAACCAACACAACCATCAGACCAACACAACCATCAGACCAACACAACCATCAGACCAACACAACCATCAGACCAACACAACCATCAGACCAACACAACCATCAGACCAACACAACCATCAAACCAACACAACCATCAAACCAACACGACCATCAAACCAACACAACCATCAAACCAACACGACCATCAAACCAACCAACACGACCATCAAACCAACCAACACGACCATCAGACCAACACAACCATCAAACCAACACGACCATCAAACCAACCAACACGACCATCAAACCAACCAACACGACCATCAGACCAACACAACCATCAGACCAACACGACCATCAGACCAACACAACTATCAGACCAACACAACCATCAAACCAACACAACCATCAAACCAACACGACCATCAAACCAACACAACCATCAAACCAACACGACCATCAAACCAACACAACCATCAAACCAACACAACCATCAAACCAACACAACCATCAGACCAACACAACCATCAGACCAACACAACCATCAAACCAACACAACCATCAAACCAACACGACCATCAAACCAACACAACCATCAAACCAACACGACCATCAGACCAACACAACCATTAAACCAACACAACCATCAGACCAACACAACCATCAGACCAACACAACTATCAGACCAACACAACCATCAAACCAACACAACCATCAAACCAACACGACCATCAAACCAACACAACCATCAAACCAACACGACCATCAGACCAACACAACCATCAAACCAACACAACCATCAGACCAACACGACCATCAAACCAACACAACCATCAGACCAACACAACCATCAGACCAACACAACCATCAGACCAACACGACCATCAGACCAACACGACCATCAAACCAACACAACCATCAAACCAACACGACCATCAGACCAACACAACCATCAAACCAACACAACCATCAAACCAACACAACCATCAAACCAACACGACCATCAGACCAACACAACCATCAGACCAACACAACCATCAAACCAACACAACCATCAGACCAACACAACCATCAAACCAACACAACCATCAAACCAACACGACCATCAAACCAACACGACCATCAAACCAACACAACCATCAAACCAACACAACCATCAGACCAACACAACCATCAAACCAACACAACCATCAGACCAACACAACCATCAGACCAACACAACCATCAAACCAACACAACCATCAAACCAACACGACCATCAAACCAACACAACCATCAAACCAACACAACCATCAAACCAACACAACCATCAAACCAACACAACCATCAGACCAACACAACCATCAAACCAACACAACCATCAAACCAACACAACCATCAGACCAACACAACCATCAAACCAACACGACCATCAGACCAACACGACCATCAAACCAACACAACCATCAGACCAACACAACCATCAGACCAACACGACCATCAAACCAACACAACCATCAAACCAACACAACCATCAGACCAACACAACCATCAAACCAACACAACCATCAAACCAACACGACCATCAAACCAACACAACCATCAAACCAACACGACCATCAGACCAACACAACCATCAAACCAACACAACCATCAGACCAACACGACCATCAAACCAACACAACCATCAAACCAACACGACCATCAAACCAACACAACCATCAAACCAACACAACCATCAGACCAACACAACCATCAAACCAACACAACCATCAGACCAACACAACCATCAAACCAACACAACCATCAGACCAACACAACCATCAAACCAACACAACCATCAAACCAACACAACCATCAGACCAACACAACCATCAGACCAACACAACCATCAGACCAACACAACCATCAAACCAACACAACCATCAAACCAACACGACCATCAAACCAACACAACCATCAAACCAACACGACCATCAAACCAACACAACCATCAAACCAACACAACCATCAAACCAACACAACCATCAAACCAACACAACCATCAGACCAACACAACCATCAGACCAACACAACCATCAGACCAACACAACCATCAGACCAACACAACCATCAAACCAACACAACCATCAAACCAACACAACCATCAGACCAACACAACCATCAAACCAACACAACCATCAAACCAACACAACCATCAAACCAACACAACCATCAGACCAACACAACCATCAGACCAACACAACCATCAAACCAACACAACCATCAAACCAACACAACCATCAAACCAACACAACCATCAGACCAACACAACCATCAAACCAACACAACCATCAAACCAACCAACACAACCATCAAACCAACCAACACAACCATCAGACCAACACAACCATCAAACCAACCAACACAACCATCAAACCAACCAACACAACCATCAAACCAACACAACCATCAAACCAACACAACCATCAAACCAACACAACCATCAGACCAACACAACCATCAAACCAACACAACCATCAGACCAACACAACCATCAGACCAACACAACCATCAAACCAACACAACCATCAAACCAACACAACCATCAAACCAACACAACCATCAAACCAACACAACCATCAAACCAACACAACCATCAGACCAACACAACCATCAAACCAACACAACCATCAAACCAACACAACCATCAAACCAACACAACCATCAGACCAACACAACCATCAAACCAACCAACACGACCATCAAACCAACACAACCATCAAACCAACACAACCATCAAACCAACACAACCATCAGACCAACACGACCATCAAACCAACACAACCATCAAACCAACACGACCATCAAACCAACACAACCATCAGACCAACACAACCATCAAACCAACACAACCATCAGACCAACACAACCATCAAACCAACACAACCATCAGACCAACACGACCATCAAACCAACACAACCATCAAACCAACACAACCATCAAACCAACACAACCATCAGACCAACACAACCATCAGACCAACACAACCATCAAACCAACACAACCATCAGACCAACACAACCATCAGACCAACACAACCATCAGACCAACACAACCATCAAACCAACACAACCATCAGACCAACACAACCATCAAACCAACACAACCATCAGACCAACACAACCATCAAACCAACACAACCATCAAACCAACACAACCATCAGACCAACACAACCATCAAACCAACACAACCATCAGACCAACACAACCATCAAACCAACACAACCATCAGACCAACACAACCATCAAACCAACACAACCATCAAACCAACACAACCATCAAACCAACCAACACAACCATCAAACCAACACAACCATCAAACCAACACAACCATCAAACCAACACAACCATCAAACCAACACAACCATCAAACCAACACAACCATCAAACCAACACAACCATCAAACCAACACGACCATCAAACCAACACAACCATCAAACCAACACGACCATCAAACCAACACAACCATCAAACCAACCAACACAACCATCAAACCAACCACACTGTGTACAGTGTGTGTAGTCTTTTTGTGTGTTAGTGTCTAATCCAACATGTTCAATCAATCAGGAGGTTTCATTAAACTCACTCAGAGAAACTGTTCTGTTTCTGTGGAGGACGATGAGCTTTAATACTGTTTTAGTGTTTCACTCTACAGAGAGAGCACGCACACACACGCACACACACACACGAGAACACACACAGTTTCATTAGACTGTGTGTGTGTAATTGCCGTGTTTTACTCTCAGATTCTCCTCAGGGATTCATCCAATCACTCGCCTTCATTTCCACAGACGGCCATTTTGGTTTTATGAGCTCAGACAGGAGAGCAGTTTCAGTTCCTTCGTCATCCTCATCCTCTTCCTCTCTCAGTCTGTTTTAAGTAGCTCTCTATTTCGTGATAAGGTACCCTTTTTCTGTTATTACGATGAAACCTACAAGAACTCTGAGGTCTTTGGGAAATCTGTAACTATCCATTAATATGGCATGATGACCTATGTACTAGGGGACCATGCTCAGGTCTGGTTGGGTCTGGAGCAGCGTGAGGGCAGGCCAGCGGGGACTTGGGAGGGGGGGCAGTCAGGCCTAGTGTGAGTAAGTCTGCTTGCCTGATGTAGCTGTGGTTAGTGTCTGTTTTAGGGAACCCTTCATGTGGCCTTTTTAAGGGAGCTGTTGGGAGGGCCTGTTTATGTTACCCTTTCATTTCTGTCTTTAGGAACCTTTAAAGTTCAGTTTTTCTCACTTTCAGTGAGTGTGTGTGTCCAAACACAAACACACACACTGCTGGGTCGTCAGTTTGATCTTTTATTCACACTCAGAGACACAGACGAGAGCTTTGACATGGAGCAGCACACTCACTCTGTTCAGTGTGTAATCTGAGCCTCAAGTTTATCTCTCAATGTCGCGGGGGGGGGAGTGTGTGAGTTCATGGGGGGGTGACGGGTTGAAGGAACAGCTGTGGGGGAGATTCTGGGGGGGGGGGGGGGGGGGAGTTATTCTTTATCAGGAATGTTTTTGGAGATGTGTGTGTGTTTAACACTCCTCGAGGTGTGTTCACAGTTCTGTGTGTGTGTGTCAGGAACAAAAAAGAAAAAAATGGCAGCTGACTCAGTTTCTCATTTTAGAGAGTCTGGTTCACGAGTCAGTCCTGCAGATTTATGCAAACTGTGTCTTTGATCATTAACGGAGGTGTCACACACACTCACACACCTGCAGACGGTCGGCTCTCAATGATGTGATTATATAAGAAAAGAGTGAAGATAAAAAGCATCCTGTCACAATAGAACGTCTGTGCAGGTAAACAGATTGAAATATGTTGCTAAACCTTTTTACTCATAAAGAGAATCTTTACTCAGAAATAAAAACAAACTGATCCCTGAAGATTATTACAGCTTATTTATTCTTTATGTTTCAGGTTTTTTTTCCAGTTTAAATGTTTACCCTAACCCTTTAAAATATTAAAAGCATTTATCGCCTAGACGGGACGGAGGTCACATCATCGTCTGCATAGAGACAGATATTACATCACCGTCTGCATAGAGACAGATATTACATCACCGTCTGCATAGAGACAGATATTACATCATCGTCTGCATAGAGACAGATATTACATCACCGTCTGCATAGAGACAGATTTTACATCATCGTCTGCATAGAGACAGATATTACATCATCGTCTGCATAGAGACAGATATTACATCATCGTCTGCATAGAGACAGATATTACATCACCGTCTGCATAGAGACAGATATTACATCACCGTCTTCATAGAGACAGATATTACATCATCGTCTGCATAGAGACAGATATTACATCACCGTCTTCATAGAGACAGATATTACATCACCGTCTTCATAGAGACAGATATTACATCATCGTCTGCATAGAGACAGATATTACATCACCGTCTGCATAGACAGATATTACATCACCGTCTGCATAGAGACAGATATTACATCACCGTCTGCATAGAGACAGATATTACATCACCGTCTGCATAGAGACAGATATTACATCACCGTCTGCATAGACAGATATTACATCACCGTCTGCATAGAGACAGATATTACATCACCGTCTGCATAGAGACAGATATTACATCACCGTCTTCATAGAGACAGATATTACATCATCGTCTGCATAGAGACAGATATTACATCACCGTCTTCATAGAGACAGATATTACATCACCGTCTGCATAGAGACAGATATTACATCACCGTCTGCATAGACAGATATTACATCACCGTCTGCATAGAGACAGATATTACATCACCGTCTGCTTAGAGACAGATATTACATCATCGTCTGCATAGAGACAGATATTACATCATCGTCTGCATAGAGACAGATATTACATCATCGTCTGCATAGAGACAGATATTACATCATCGTCTGCATAGAGACAGATATTACATCACCGTCTTCATAGAGACAGATATTACATCACCGTCTGCAAGAGACAGATATTACATCGTCTGCATAGAGACAGATATTACATCATCGTCTGCATAGAGACAGATATTACATCATCGTCTTCATAGAGACAGATATTACATCACCGTCTTCATAGAGACAGATATTACATCATCGTCTGCATAGAGACAGATATTACATCACCGTCTTCATAGAGACAGATATTACATCATCGTCTGCATAGAGACAGATATTACATCATCGTCTGCATAGAGACAGATATTACATCACCGTCTGCAAGAGACAGATATTACATCATCGTCTGCATAGAGACAGATATTACATCATCGTCTGCATAGAGACAGATATTACATCATCGTCTGCATAGAGACAGATATTACATCACCGTCTGCATAGAGACAGATATTACATCATCGTCTGCATAGAGACAGATATTACATCACCGTCTTCATAGAGACAGATATTACATCACCGTCTGCATAGAGACAGATATTACATCGTCTGCATAGAGACAGATATTACATCATTGTCTGCATAGACAGATATTACATCACCGTCTGCATAGAGACAGATATTACATCATCGTCTGCATAGAGACAGATATTACATCATCGTCTGCATAGAGACAGATATTACATCATCGTCTGCATAGAGACAGATATTACATCATCGTCTGCATAGAGACAGATATTACAACATCGTCTGCATAGAGACAGATATTACATCATCGTCTGCATAGAGACAGATATTACATCATCGTCTGCATAGAGACAGATATTACATCATCGTCTGCATAGAGACAGATAATACATCACCGTCTGCATAGAGACAGATATTACATCACCGTCTGCATAGAGACAGATATTACATCATCGTCTGCATAGAGACAGATATTACATCACCGTCTGCATAGAGACAGATATTACATCATCGTCTTCATAGAGACAGATATTACATCACCGTCTTCATAGAGACAGCTCACACCATTGTATGAGATTGTATGATGTGTGATACCTAAAAGTGTAGAAGGTTTTGAATGTTGTTGACCTTAATATAAATCATTAAATGGCTCATTAGTGTAATGGAGGTGTGGTTATAGTCATATCTCAGAATGTGGGGGAGGGGCCTAACGTGAGATCTGTTCATGGAGACGTCCATGATGGCCGGATCAAAATTAACTGAAAGTTTTTAATTCTTTCACAAAAAGTTAGAGTCCTTCAAAGTGTTCTATTAACTGCAGCTCTACGCTGAAGAACAAACCGAGTGAACATCAGAGCGATAAGAGTGTTAGTCATCAGCTGATTCTGTTCAGTGAGTCTGCAGGGTGTGTGTGTGAGTGTGTGTGGTCAGTCGACCCGTTCACCCCTCACTTAGTGTCACTTCGTGTTTCCTCCTCTCTGGTTGGATGAACGCTAGGCTCTTTTTCTTTTTACCCCTTGCTGTCCTCGTGTTTCTTCATCATTATGATCATCATGATCACCATCCTCTTCCTCCTCGTCTTCCTCCTCGTCTTCCTCTTCCTCCTCGTCTTTCTCTTCCTCCTCGTCTTCCTCTTCCTCCTCGTCTTCCTCTTCCTCCTCGTCTTCGTCTTCCTCTTCCTCCTCGTCTTCCTCTTCCTCCTCGTCTTCGTCTTCCTCTTCCTCCTCGTCTTCCTCTTCCTCCTCGTCTTTCTCTTCGTCTTCCTCTTCGTCTTCCTCCTCGTCTTCCTCTTCCTCGTCTTCGTCTTTCTCTTCCTCCTCGTCTTCGTCTTCCTCTTCCTCCTCGTCTTCCTCTTCCTCCTCGTCTTCCTCTTCCTCCTCGTCTTCGTCTTCCTCTTCCTCCTCGTCTTCCTCTTCCTCCTCGTCTTCGTCTTCCTCTTCCTCCTCGTCTTTCTCTTCCTCCTCGTCTTTCTCTTCGTCTTCCTCTTCCTCGTCTTCGTCTTCTCTCTTCTCTTCCTCTCCTCCTCGTCTTTCTCTTCGTCTTCCTCCTCGTCTTTCTTCCTCCTCGTCTTCCTCTTCGTCTTCGTCTTCCTCCTCGTCTTCCTCTTCCTCCTCGTCTTCTCTCTTTCCTCCTCCTCCTCGTCTTCCTCTTCCTCCTCGTCTTTCTTCCTCCTCGTCTTTCTCCTCTTCGTCTTCCTCTTCCTCCTCGTCTTCCTCTTCCTCCTCGTCTTTCTCTTCCTCCTCGTCTTTCTCTTCCTCCTCGTCTTTCCTCTTCCTCCTCGTCTTCCTCTTCCTCCTCGTCTTCCTCTTCCTCCTCGTCTTCCTCTTCCTCCTCGTCTTCGTCTTCCTCCTCGTCTTTCTCTTCCTCCTCGTCTTTCTCTTCGTCTTCCTCTTCCTCCTCGTCTTCCTCTTCCTCCTCGTCTTCCTCTTCCTCCTCGTCTTTCTCTTCGTCTTCCTCCTCGTCTTCCTCTTCCTCCTCGTCTTCCTCTTCCTCCTCGTCTTCGTCTTCCTCTTCCTCCTCGTCTTCCTCTTCCTCCTCGTCTTCGTCTTCGTCTTCCTCTTCCTCCTCGTCTTCCTCTTCCTCCTCGTCTTCCTCTTCCTCCTCGTCTTTCTCTTCGTCTTCCTCCTCGTCTTCCTCTTCCTCCTCGTCTTCCTCTTCCTCCTCGTCTTCGTCTTCCTCTTCCTCCTCGTCTTCCTCTTCCTCCTCGTCTTCGTCTTCCTCTTCCTCCTCGTCTTCCTCTTCCTCCTCGTCTTCGTCTTCCTCTTCCTCCTCGTCTTCGTCTTCCTCTTCCTCCTCGTCTTCCTCTTCCTCCTCGTCTTTCTCTTCGTCTTTCTCTTCGTCTTCCTCTTCCTCCTCGTCTTCCTCTTCCTCCTCGTCTTTCTCTTCCTCCTCGTCTTTCTCTTCCTCCTCGTCTTTCTCTTCCTCCTCGTCTTCCTCTTCCTCCTCGTCTTCCTCTTCCTCCTCGTCTTCCTCTTCCTCCTCGTCTTCGTCTTCCTCCTCGTCTTTCTCTTCCTCCTCGTCTTTCTCTTCGTCTTCCTCTTCCTCCTCGTCTTCCTCTTCCTCCTCGTCTTTCTCTTCGTCTTCCTCTTCCTCCTCGTCTTTCTCTTCCTCCTCGTCTTCCTCTTCCTCCTCGTCTTCCTCTTCCTCCTCGTCTTCCTCTTCCTCCTCGTCTTCGTCTTCCTCCTCGTCTTTCTCTTCCTCCTCGTCTTTCTCTTCGTCTTCCTCTTCCTCCTCGTCTTCCTCTTCCTCCTCGTCTTCCTCTTCGTCTTCCTCTTCCTCCTCGTCTTCCTCTTCCTCCTCGTCTTCCTCTTCCTCCTCGTCTTTCTCTTCGTCTTCCTCTTCGTCTTCCTCTTCCTCCTCGTCTTCCTCTTCCTCCTCGTCTTCGTCTTCCTCTTCCTCCTCGTCTTCCTCTTCCTCCTCGTCTTCGTCTTCCTCTTCCTCCTCGTCTTCGTCTTCCTCTTCCTCCTCGTCTTCCTCTTCCTCCTCGTCTTTCTCTTCGTCTTTCTCTTCGTCTTCCTCTTCCTCCTCGTCTTCCTCTTCCTCCTCGTCTTTCTCTTCCTCCTCGTCTTCCTCTTCCTCCTCGTCTTTCTCTTCCTCCTCGTCTTCCTCTTCCTCCTCGTCTTCCTCTTCCTCCTCGTCTTCCTCTTCCTCCTCGTCTTCGTCTTCCTCCTCGTCTTTCTCTTCCTCCTCGTCTTTCTCCTCGTCTTCGTCTTCCTCCTCGTCTTTCTCTTCCTCCTCGTCTTTCTCTTCGTCTTCCTCTTCCTCCTCGTCTTCCTCTTCCTCCTCGTCTTCCTCTTCCTCCTCGTCTTTCTCTTCGTCTTCCTCTTCGTCTTCCTCTTCCTCCTCGTCTTCCTCTTCCTCCTCGTCTTCGTCTTCCTCTTCCTCCTCGTCTTCCTCTTCCTCCTCGTCTTCGTCTTCCTCTTCCTCCTCGTCTTTCTCTTCCTCCTCGTCTTTCTCTTCGTCTTCCTCTTCCTCCTCGTCTTCCTCTTACTCCTCGTCTTCCTCTTCCTCCTCGTCTTCCTCTTCGTCTTTCTCTTCGTCTTCCTCTTCCTCCTCGTCTTCCTCTTCCTCCTCGTCTTCGTCTTCCTCTTCCTCCTCGTCTTCCTCTTCCTCCTCGTCTTTCTCTTCGTCTTTCTCTTCGTCTTCCTCTTCCTCCTCGTCTTCCTCTTCCTCCTCGTCTTTCTCTTCCTCCTCGTCTTTCTCTTCCTCCTCGTCTTTCTCTTCCTCCTCGTCTTCCTCTTCCTCCTCGTCTTCCTCTTCCTCCTCGTCTTCGTCTTCCTCTTCCTCCTCGTCTTCCTCTTCCTCCTCGTCTTTCTCTTCGTCTTCCTCTTCGTCTTCCTCTTCCTCCTCGTCTTCCTCTTCCTCCTCGTCTTCCTCCTCGTCTTCCTCTTCCTCCTCGTCTTCCTCCTCGTCTTCCTCTCTTTGGTTAAATATAACAGCGAGGATAGAGCTTCTTCTGACTCCACTGAAGAGGAATGATTATCTTTCCTCTTCATGTGATTTCTGTCGTGTGTTGTAAAGTTTAATCTCTGATCTTTCCTCAGACTTAGACTTCGGTGAGATGATTGAATCAAACATGGACACAGGTCAAACTAACCTTTAGCATGGACTTGAAGTTTTCTCTGTGTTAGTGGATGTGTTATCAGCTCAGGGACACAGTGAGTTAAAACTGGTCCAATACTAAGGTCAGTCTGAATCAGCGTCCTCTCACTGAACAGCGTCTCACACGTTAATTGAGGATCAGACGATCTGATTCGGTGAGATGTTGTCGTGGTGACGAGTTAACTAGAAGAGAATAGATCCAGAAAGAGAGACGCTGCATCAGGGATTAAAAGAGGACGACTCTTTCATCACAGTGATCTCTGATTATCTCTGATTCTCTCTCTCTCTTTATCTCTGATTCTCTCTGATTCAATTCAAATGAAAGCAAAAATAGAATTTGTCCAAATATTCAGACATTACACAATAAACAATAATATGCACATTAACACAACTTTAACATTGATTTATAGTAATTATATATACAGTATATATGTGTGTGTGTTAATATTCAGTGTGTGTTAAAGGGATACTTCACCCGTTGAAACAAGAATCTGTAGTGACATTGGGTCATATATTTAGTAGAAATGTGAAATACATTTTGAAGTTGGTGCCTTCTTGACCGACAAAAAGGAAAAAAGTGTCTTTTTGCCTTTTCTCGGCAAAGACAACAACTCCAGAATGCACAGCACCGCAGGACACTCCCACTGAAGGAGAGGTGCATTCATGTGGTATCGGAAAAATGAGATTCCGAGTTGTAAAATGCACATGAAATACCTGCTCAAGTCGGTTTTGTGTTTTGTTAACATACTTTTTATTCAGGCACGTATAGCACATCAACTTTTTGCTTAAATATAACTTGACTATAAGATTTCTCCGAGTTGGGAAGTCGGAAGAACGACTTCACAACTCGGAAACTTGGACCACCCGAGCAGCACCTGAATGCAGCATTACTCACGGACATTTACTACAATAATACGGCCGTTTCCACAACTGATTCAGAGATTCTTCCAGAAGGAATTGGCATCTTGGAAATTCCTGGAAGAAACAGACTCTATGTCTGTGTCATAGGCAAACAGTGACAGCACCGACAACACAAATCTGCCCCGGCTCCTTCTTCCTCTCACAGCCGCGGACCTAGCCAGCTAGGCTAGCTAGCCTGCCTGTCGTCACCAGCAGCCAGATTCGAGCACAAGACCTTCAAAATCCCCTTCAGTCATATCAGTTTGAAGTTGAAACATACGTTTTTTCGCCACTCTCGGTCCATATCAGCGTAATCCATAGAGACACCCAGCTTGAGCCCGGCTCAGGCTCACTGTACAGTCGCTGTCTGTCTGCAGAAGCCGCCTGGCAGATATTGCAGCTCGTAGAAAGAGCCATGAACATCTGATTCGAGCACAAAACCTTCAAAATCCCCCTTCAGTCATATCAGTTTGAAGTTGAAACATACTTTTTTCGCCATTCTCGGCCCATAAAAGCTATATCCATAGAGACACCCAGTTCGAGCTGGCTCAGGCTCCCTGTTCAGCCGCTGTCTGTCTGCAGAAGGCACCTGGCAGCTATATTGCGGGCGGCTCGTAGAAAGAGCCACGAACATCCGATTCGAGCACAAGACCTTCAAAATCCCCTTCATCCATATCAGTTTGTAGTTGAAACATACTTTTTTCACCATTCTCGGTTGTTATTAGCTTTCTCCACAGAGCCTGTTAGCATAGCTTCCTAGCAATATGGCGGATGTTAAGTTTCGATTCTGGCAGTGAAGCCCCGCCCACTGATCTGTGATAGGTCTGTAGCTTCAGTGGTCGAAAACATGAGGAACTAGCGATGTAGTTTCACCCCGCTAACAACAACACCCGCAGGTGACGCAATATGACGATTTTTGCGTCACCTGCGGCTGCATCTCGTCTCAGGGGGAAATGAGGGCTGGATGCAAGAGTTCAGTGTGTGTGTGTGTTAATGTTCAGTGTGTGTTAATGTTCAGTGTGTGTGTGTGTGTGTTAATGTTCAGT
Organism: Tautogolabrus adspersus; assembly: GCA_020745685.1. Lineage (NCBI taxonomy): Eukaryota > Metazoa > Chordata > Actinopteri > Labriformes > Labridae > Tautogolabrus > Tautogolabrus adspersus. Next base: position 110,108 of record CM036557.1, on the reverse strand, counting down.
GTGTGTGTGTGTTAATGTTCAGTGTGTGTTAATGTTCAGTGTGTGTGTGTGTGTGTTAATGTTCAGTGTGTGTGTGTGTTAATGTTCAGTGTGTGTTAATGTTCAGTG
>CM036557.1:65000-105000 GCA_020745685.1 Tautogolabrus adspersus | reverse complement strand
TCTCTCTCTCCCTCTCTCTCTCTCTCTCTCCCTCTCTCCCTCTCTCTCTCTCTCTCTCTTTCTCTCTCTCAGTGTGGGAGTCTCTGAAGTTACCTCTGTTATACGGTGTGTCAGCGTCAGTAGGTAAGCTAACACCTCCTCATGTAACACACCGTGTTAGCATCTGTAACAGGTCTGTCATCACCTATTTACACATGTTACCCAATCAACATCCAGTGTGCTCCTGTTTCCAGGCAGATTAATGTTCCACATTACTTTAGTTCAGTTTATACAGCAGCAGGTGTGTTCCTATAAGACAGTGCTTCTCAAATAGTGGGGAAGTGTCAGGGGGGGGCGCGAGAGGCAGGGGGGACCCGCTGTCACACTGCATCAGGACTAACCTGTGCCTGAGCATGATTACCTCTTGTACATAACGTCGTAATACAGCACACGCATGCTTTATGTTATTATGAAGCGTGCTCAGTTTACAAACAGGCGGACTCGAGAAAAAAAAAAAAAGGGACGCGCAGTCGAGTGCGCGTCTGCACATCGGAGAACAGAAAGCATGACAGATACTTTACTGACTTTGAGGCTTATTTTGAGTCACTTTAATCAGCTACAGCCGGTTGAGTCCGCGTCCGCACATCGGAGAAAATGACAGCTACTTTGTGGTTTATTCTGAGTCATGTTGGTCAGATACAGCCATACAACTCTGGATTTCTCCACAATGAAGGCTGTCAGCGTTGTGTACCCGCGTGCTTGTGCTCGTGCATGAAGTGTACCGTGCCGAAGCACACCTCTCCAAAGTGTGCCAAAGCCAAGAAGTGTAGCGTGCCTGAGTACAGTACGGAGCGGTCACACTGGCCAAACGAACTGGACTTTAGGGTTGAAGCGTGCTTGACCGCGAAGTACACAGGAACACCGGTGTACAGAGCTGACGGAGGAAGAGAGATGGAGAAGTTTCTGACAGGAGTGAAAGAAAAGGCGTCAGAGGCAAGAAAAGCAAACCTAATAAGACCAGGAAATACGACTCTATTTTGATAATCAGGTGATTGTATGCTGGTGCTAACAACTCATACAGTGGTTTGTACAGAAAAATGGAGGGGGGGGGTGTGTGAAAAAATTTCTGTCCCCTAGGGGGGCATGACAGAAAATAATTGAGAACCACTGCTATAAGAATGTCTTCAGGTGTAGGTGTGTTTTCATTAGCATTAGCATTAGAAGCTAACCCTGTCCCCCTTGTCTTCAGGTGTAGGTGTGTTTTCATTAGCATTAGCATTAGAAGCTAACCCTGTCCCCCTTGTCTTCAGGTGTAGGTGTGTTTTCATTAGCATTAGCATTAGAAGCTAACCCTGTCCCCCTTGTCTTCAGGTGTAGGTGTGTTTTCATTAGCATTAGCATTAGAAGCTAACCCTGTCCCCCTTCTCTCCAGCTGTAGGTGTGTTTTCATTAGCATTAGCATTAGAAGCTAACCCTGTCCCCCTTGTCTTCAGGTGTAGGTGTGTTTCATTAGCATTAGCATTAGAAGCTAACCCTGTCCCCCTTCTCTCCAGCTGTAGGTGTGTTTTCATTAGCATTAGCATTAGAAGCTAACCCTGTCCCCCTTGTCTTCAGGTGTAGGTGTGTTTTCATTAGCATTAGCATTAGAAGCTAACCCTGTCCCCCTTCTCTCCAGCTGTAGGTGTGTTTTCATTAGCATTAGCATTAGAAGCTAACCCTGTCCCCCTTGTCTCCAGCTGTAGGTGTGTTTTCATTAGCATTAGCATTAGAAGCTAACCCTGTCCCCTTGTCTTCAGGTGTAGGTGTGTTTTCATTAGCATTAGCATTAGAAGCTAACCCTGTCCCCCTTGTCTCCAGCTGTAGGTGTGTTTTCATTAGCATTAGCATTAGAAGCTAACCCTGTCCCCCCTTCTCTCCAGCTGTAGGTGTGTTTTCATTAGCATTAGCATTAGAAGCTAACCCTGTCCCCCTTGTCTCCAGCTGTAGGTGTGTTTTCATTAGCATTAGCATTAGAAGCTAACCCTGTCCCCCTTGTCTTCAGGTGTAGGTGTGTTTTCATTAGCATTAGCATTAGAAGCTAACCCTGTCCCCCTTGTCTTCAGGTGTAGGTGTGTTCTCTCTGGTCCTCGGGCTCGTGTGCGCTCAGTGCTGCTGCAGAAACACGACACACACTCCTCGCTCTCGGAACAAGCTGATGGACCTGGAGATGGACTGACACACACTCTCCCCTGCACACACACACTGCAGGAAGCACCACACACACCACAGACACACACCCACCGACGATTACTGGGACACACAGCTGTTTGCAGCTGACGGACGCTGGGACTAAACTCACCCATCGTCGTGGTTACTTGTTGCTCAGGACTCTGCAGCGTGCAAGCAGGGGATTAACCAATCGGAGCAGGGGGCTCATGATTAACCAATAGGAACAAGCCTTTGAGACTTGAGGTGGTGTGAAGATTTTAAATGTGTGGAGCTTCCAGATTTTTACAGAAATAAACCTTTAGCACAGTGGGAGGAGTGAGAGTTAGTGTCTGACGCTCTGACACAACACACTGCCATATAAGGAGCTCTGAACACACCTGAACACACCTGAAACATGATGTGCTCAGCATCTTCTCCTCCTTCTCCTTCTCCTAATGCCAAGAATCCCTCCCGTCACTCCTGATGGTATTAAAATGTGAACGGAGGACTCAGCCCTGGTTATGGAGGATTAATGTCCGTATATCAGGGACAAAGACAAGGAGACTCTCCTGGGCGTGCCCTGGATTCATCTGGTGCTTCAGACGGCGTGTCCCAGACAAAACGTCTTTATTTGGACGAGATGACCACTAACCTTCAGCCCACAGATCTTTCCGTAAAAGACAGACGATGTTTCCCCTCTTTAGTTCAGTGGACGTTTAAAAATCCAGATATGCAGTCAGACTGTTTGTGAGAGTACGTGCTTCTTCTTCTTCAGATCGACGCTCGACTTTTCTACATATATACGCTCATGTATCCTGTGTGTGTTTGTGTGTGTGTTTGTGTGTGTGTTAGTGTGTGTGTGTGTGTGTGTGTGTGCCGTGAGACAAGAGATGCATGTTCTGTTTTTATACAAACACTGATGTCAGTCAGGAGCAGCACACACACCTGATCCAGGGACACATTTCACCTGCATGAACACCTGAAACTCATCATGATGAGACGGAGCAGGAGAATCACAAACTGAAGGGTCGCTATGACAACAGAGTTTAATCTTTGATATGATTCTAATCATCCATACCTGTTTGATACCATGGCAACAGGAATAGAAGTCCTCGATACCCAATGTTACAGAATTTATTGGTTTTAATTTTGATAAATTAAACTGATAAATTGCACAAAATCATTGGCAACGTTGGATTTGTGCGCCAGACTGCACGTACGCTGTGACGCACGAATCCCAACGTAACGTGACATTTCATGGACTCGTGCACTTACGCTTCCTTCCTATGACACAGGTGTCGTTTTTGTACAGTGCAGTATTTTTGGATACTATCGGTCATTAACAGGACAGATTATATCGTTTAAAAGCATGTGGTGTCAAAAAGTATGGAACATTAAGTTTAGGTTTAAAGGGACAACACGAGCAGACTCAGCCCATCCCCCCTCACTCGTGCTCAGAGCTCCAGTCTGGATCTCGTTAGCTTAGCTTAGCAGAAAGACTGGAAGCAGAGGGAAACAGCTAGCCTAGCTGCATCCAAACAGACTAAAGCCTGTTTGCACATCTGTTGTGTTTGTTTCTCTGCACCCAGTCTTTATGCTAAGCTAGGCTAACTAGCTATGTCCTCCTGCTTCTGGTTTTTAACTGAAGGATGTTTTTGAGCAATAATCGTTGTCAGTCAGCTGAAGCCACAACGGATTTTTAAAGAAGATTTTATTTTGATGTTTGATCGTCGATATTTGAAGCAATGAACACAAATTCAACCAATCAGAGACGAGGACACACTGATCTGATGGGTGTCACACCTCTCCTATAAGGGTGTGTGTGTGTGTGTGTGTGTGTGTGTGTGTGTGTCTGCTGCAGTATTCAGAATAAACACTTTCATTACACTCGCCGTCATTTCGTTGTACTCTTGTGCAATGACAATAAAGTCTATTCTATGCAGGTAGTACACAACGCCATAGATACACAAACACAGGTGATGACAGATCTCTGTGCCATACGCTCCCAACAATAAGCACACACAAGGTAGCTGTGACACACACACACACACACACACACACACCTGTAACACACACACACACACCTGTAACACACACACACACACACCTGTAACACACACACACACACACACACACACCTGTAACACACACACACACAACACACACACACACACCTGTAACACACACACACACACCTGTAACACATACACCTGTAACACACACACACACACCTGTAACACACACACACACACACACACACACACACCTGTAACACACACACACACACACACACCTGTAACACACACACACACACCTGTCACACACACACACACCTGTAACACACACACACCTGTAACACACACACACCTGTAACACACACACACCTGTAACACACACACACCTGTGCAGATGTTCCCCAGTGTCCTTTGATTCAAAGTTTGTGAGTGTGCTGATGTTTTTAATAAATAGATTTGTAAGATGTCTTTCTTCTTCTTCTTTTCTTCTAAACAGGAAGTAGCTGCTCTGATGATGTCATTGTTTATTGAAGTTTATTATTCAAGTTTGTAAAGAGTCTGCACTTATCACTGTATATGTCATTATTATTATTATTGTTTATTTCAGGCCTGTCACCATTAATCTCATGTTATTTTGTCCCTTCAGGCTCTCCGTAGATAGTGGTCCTCAGTGTCTCCCCGTAGATAGTGGTCCTCAGTGTCTCCCTGTAGATAGTGGTCCTCAGTGTCTCCCTGTAGATAGTGGTCCTCAGTGTCTCCCTGTAGATAGTGGTCCTCAGTGTCTCCCTGTAGATAGTGGTCCTCAGTGTCTCCCTGTAGATAGTGGTCCTCAGTGTCTCCCCGTAGATAGTGGTCCTCAGTGTCTCCCCGTAGATAGTGGTCCTCAGTGTCTCCCCGTAGATAGTGGTCCTCAGTGTCTCCCTGTAGATAGTGGTCCTCAGTGTCTCCCCGTAGATAGTGGTCCTCAGTGTCTCCCTGTAGATAGTGGTCCTCAGTGTCTCCCTGTAGATAGTGGTCCTCAGTGTCTCCCTGTAGATAGTGGTCCTCAGTGTCTCCCTGTAGATAGTGGTCCTCAGTGTCTCCCTGTAGATAGTGGTCCTCAGTGTCTCCCTGTAGATAGTGGTCCTCAGTGTCTCCCTGTAGATGGTGGTCCTGGTCCTCAGTGTCTCCCTGTAGATGGTGGTCCTCAGTGTCTCCCTGTAGATAGTGGTCCTCAGTGTCTCCCTGTAGATAGTGGTCCTCAGTGTCTCCCTGTAGATAGTGGTCCTCAGTGTCTCCCTGTAGATAGTGGTCCTCAGTGTCTCCCCGTAGATAGTGGTCCTCAGTGTCTCCCTGTAGATAGTGGTCCTCAGTGTCTCTCTGTAGATAGTGGTCCTCAGTGTCTCCCTGTAGATAGTGGTCCTCAGTGTCTCCCTGTAGATAGTGGTCCTCAGTGTCTCCCTGTAGATAGTGGTCCTCAGTGTCTCCCTGTAGATATTGGTCCTCAGTGTCTCCCTGTAGATAGTGGTCCTCAGTGTCTCCCTGTAGATAGTGGTCCTCAGTGTCTCCCTGTAGATAGTGGTCCTCAGTGTCTCCCTGTAGATAGTGGTCCTCAGTGTCTCCCTGTAGATAGTGGTCCTCAGTGTCTCCCTGTAGATAGTGGTCCTCAGTGTCTCCCTGTAGATAGTGGTCCTCAGTGTCTCCCTGTAGATAGTGGTCCTCAGTGTCTCCCTGTAGTCCTCAGTGATGTAAAAGAAGGACACTGCTGCATCTTTGAATGTCTCATTTCACTTTAACAAACTCTCAGACAGCTCAGCTGACGAGTCCAAAGTCATATCCACCTGATGACATCACACATTGACCTTTGTTACCGTTCACCTGATGACATCAAACATTGACCTTTGTTACCGTTCACCTTGTGACATCACACATTGACCTTTGTTACCGTTCCTTTGAGCTGTTTGACGTCAGTTTGGGATCCATAACCACTTCCTGTTTCTGTGGTTAACTTCCTGTCCTAACCTTCCATCTACCAGAAGGACCTTACTTTATTTCAAAATAAAAGCACACAGGAAGTAAAGTACTCTCAGCTTAAGACAGCCTTAAACAATAGACGTATGTTTTGTTATAGAATAACAAACGGGTTCTAAACGACAAACATGGTGACCAATCAACAAAAGTTTCATGGTGGGTGTGGTGTGTTGGAGTCCATCAGATGGTCATAATGTGACAGCTGATTGGTTGATATTTCTGCAGACGCAGGTCTGAGGGGCGGAGTCAGAGAAAACTGTTGAACAGGGGCCCTTTCCGAATAGCCACAGTTCAGTAAGCAGTGCGTACTATTCAGTAGAGAGTTTCAGTAGACTGAACATTGCAGCATGGATACTAACTTCCTGGTTTTATGCAGTATGGATCGGATGCATGCTATCAGGAAATGAATTGTATTTTACCACCCACAATGCTTTGCGAAATTAACCATAAAACGTCACTTCACGTGCGCCTCCAAATCAAAATAAACGAGCATGGATTAATTTAATCAATTCTTAATCTAGAGTTAAAGTCCTCTTCTAAATCTCTCCTTTTAATTAAGAACAGAGAATGTAACAAATGTGTTCATGATTATAAAACCTTTCCCCCTCTGTTTTAAAGAATGATTTACAGATTTATATCTGCGTCTTTATTGGTTTATCTTACTTTATATTCTGTATATCACTTTCTTTCCTGTATGTACTGTGTGTTATTTTATTATTTAATCGGTTTTTTACTTGATTTAAATTGTGATTTTGTTTTTGTTTACTGACTGTATATGTGCATTACTCTTCTTCAATAAAGATGAACAAAAAAAAAAACGAGGATGGAGGCGGACGGTTCAGGTAACGCAAATGCGACAAATGACGTCACTTCCATCCTGAATGAATCAAATGAAGTAGGAACAAATATCTGCTTACTGTGCTGCCTACTGAATAGTAGGTACTAACAGTATACAGCATGGATAGTAGGTACTAACAGTATACAGCATGGATAGTAGGTACTAACAGGAGACAGCATGGATAGTAGGTACTAACAGTATACAGCATGGATAGTAGGTACTAACAGTATACAGCATGGATAGTAGGTACTAACAGGAGACAGCACGGATAGTAGGTACTAACAGTATACAGCATGGATAGTAGGTACTAACAGGAGACAGCATGGATAGTAGGTACTAACAGGATACAGCATGGATAGTAGGTACTAACAGGATACAGCATGGATAGTAGGTACTAACAGTATACAGCATGGATAGTAGGTACTAACAGGAGACAGCATGGATAGTAGGTACTAACAGTATACAGCATGGATAGTAGGTACTAACAGGAGACAGCACGGATAGTAGGTACTAACAGTATACAGCATGGATAGTAGGTACTAACAGTATACAGCATGGATAGTAGGTACTAACAGGATACAGCATGGATAGTAGGTACTAACAGTATACAGCATGGATAGTAGGTACTAACAGTATACAGCACGGATAGTAGGTACTAACAGTATACAGCATGGATAGTAGGTACTAACAGGAGACAGCATGGATAGTAGGTACTAACCAGTATACAGCACGGATAGTAGGTACTAACAGTATACAGCATGGATAGTAGGTACTAACAGTATACAGCATGGATAGTAGGTACTAACAGTATACAGCATGGATAGTAGGTACTAACAGGAGACAGCATGGATAGTAGGTACTAACAGTATACAGCATGGATAGTAGGTACTAACAGTATACAGCATGGGATAGTAGGTACTAACAGGATACAGCTTGGATAGTAAGGTACTAACAGTATACAGCATGGATAGTAGGTACTAACAGTATACAGCATGGATAGTAGGTACTAACAGTATACAGCATGGATAGTAGGTACTGTCTACTGTCTACTGTCTACTGACAGATTGAGTAGGCACTTTGCAATTCGGATGCACCCAGGGTTCCTTACTGTTTGAGTTCTTTTTAAAAGGTGTGATGATGCTCTTCAGTTAAAGCTGCTGCCCCCTGGTGGCTTTAGCATGTTACTACGAAATACAGCGTGTCTGAAAAATGTAAGCAAAGACTGAAATCAGTTCAAACTTTCAGAGAAAGAAAGAGAAAAACAAACTATTTGAATCACTCGAAAGTATTAAGTAACATGTTTCTCTTGCTGTAATGCACACTGCGGCATGTAGGAGTCGTTCTGGCTCGGCAGCTCGGTTTTTGGACGAATCATCAGTCTGCTTTTTTCTTCTGGCTTCAGAAACTTCAGAATAAAAGCTTCAAGATTCAACATCAGAAGGATGTTTGATTTTGTGACTGTCGTCCTGATTGTCTGCTCGATTCACTCTGCAAATAGAATCTGTGAACGTTTCTGATATATTTATCATCTCTCTACACTCTGACTCATATTTACCATTATCCTACGTTTATGATCTTCTAACCCTTTATTGTCATTTCTTTATCTCTTCTTTTCTGTCACTAATCCCTCCTCGTGGCGATCGCAGAAGTAGAAGAGTTTGAACTCGACTCTCCTTTGTTTCTGTTTTTTAAACCTTTTTAATGTTTCTCTCTCCCCCTCTCTCCCTCTCGCCCCTCCTCTCTCCCCCTCTCTCTCTCTCTCTCCCTCTCCCCCCCGCTCCTCGTTCTCTCCATCATGTGAGAGGAAGTAAAGATGTGGTGTCGATTGGCTCTTGTTGCTTCTCTCTCAGGGTCTGATTGACCCACTTTCGTCCTCCTGAGAGTGTTTAAGGCTCTCATGGACGTTTGTGGTCCTGTCAGTCGTCCCATTGTCTCCGTTAATGGACTCTGTGTGTGTGTGTGTGTGTGTGTGTGTGTGTGTGTGTGTGTGTGTGTGTGTGTGTGTTGTGTGTGTGTGTGTGTGTGGGTGTGTGTGTGTGTGTGTGTGTGTGTGTTTTACATTTAGCTGCTCTCAGGCTTCTTGCTGCTCCACATAACAACACGTTCAGACAGAAAGATTTAGCAGCTCATGTAGAGAAGCAGCCTGTTCTCCCTCGAGTCGACCGCCGGCGACACGTTTTCTCGTCTCCATCGTAATCGACACTGATGTTTACAGCCTTACCACCAGCTCTGTGTGTGTGTGTGTGTGTGTGTGTGTGTGAGAGAGAGAGCAGCTAACAGTCTGTTTCTGTCAGGACTTGGTGGATTTCTCGCTTAGTGTTTTTATGTGGAATATGTTATGTGACTGAGTGAGTCCGGGTCAGGGTCGTGTGACTGAGTGAGTCCGGGTCCGGGTTCCTTCAGGGTGAGCTCTAGAGCCAGCAGCTGTTCTGATCATTATAAATAAACTGAGAGTGTTTGGGAGGAGTTTCACTGATGACGTGAAGGCATCACAATCAGGAAGAGACAAACGTTTCTCATCTTTCCTTTACTTCCCACGTTCCTGTAAGAAAGAAACATGTTTCATTTCCAGCACGTTTGTTATGAAGACTTAACGAAATAACGAGTTGATTAAGTCGAGATAACGAGATGAACAAGTGATGAACAAGTCCAGATAACGAGATCAACAAGTCCTGATAACGAGATCAACAAGTCCTGATAACGAGATCAATAAGTCCTGATAACGAGATCAACAAGTCCTGATAACGAGATCAACAAGTCCAGATAACGAGATCAACAAGTCCAGATAACGAGATCAATAAGTCCAGATAACGAGATCAATAAGTCCTGATAACGAGATCAACAAGTCCAGATAACGAGATCAACAAGTCCTGATAACGAGATCAACAAGTCCTGATAACGAGATCAACAAGTCCTGATAACGAGATCAACAAGTCCTGATAACGAGATCAACAAGTCCTGATAACGAGATCAACAAGTCCAGATAACGAGATCAATAAGTCCTGATAACGAGATCAACAAGTCCTGATAACGAGATCAACAAGTCCTGATAACGAGATCAACAAGTCCTGATAACGAGATCAACAAGTCCAGATAACGAGATCGACAAGTCCTGATAACGAGATCAACAAGTCCTGATAACGAGATCAACAAGTCCTGATAACGAGATCAACAAGTCCTGATAACGAGATCAACAAGTCCTGATAACGAGATCAACAAGTCCAGATAACGAGATCAACAAGTCCTGATAACGAGATCAAAGAACCGGTGAGTGAGTTGTGTGTATGTGTGTGTTTCTGAGTGAGTGTGTGTAGTGTTTGTGTGTTTCTGAGTGAGTGTGTGTGTGTGTGTTTCTGAGTGTGTGTTGTGTGTGTGTGTTTCTGAGTGAGTGTGTGCTGTGTGTGTTTCTGAGTGAGTGTGTGTGTGTGGGTTTCTGAGTGTGTGTGTGTGTGTTTCTGAGTGAGTGTGTGTGTGCATGTGTGTGTGTGTATGTGTGTGTTTCTGAGTGTGTGTGTGTATGTGTGTGTTTCTGAGTGAGTGAGTTTGTGTGTGTTTCTGAAGTGAGTGTGTGTGTGTGTGTGTGTGAGTGTGTGTTTCTGAGTGAGTGTGTGTATGTGTGGGTGTGTGTATGTGTGTGTTTCTGAGTGAGTGTGTATGTGTGTGTTTCTGAGTGAGTGTGTGTGTGCATGTGTGTGTTTCTGAGTGAGTGTGTGTGTGTGCATGTGTGTGTTTCTGAGTGTGTGTGTGTATGTGTGTGTGTGGTTTGTGTGTTCTGAGTGAGTGAGTGAGTGAGTGAGTGTGTGTGATGTGTGTGTTTCTGAGTGAGTGTGTGTATGTGTGTGTTTCTGAGTGAGTGAGTGTATGTGTGTGTGTGTGTGTGTGTTTCTGAGTGAGTGTGTATTGTGTGTTTCTGAGTGTGTGTGTGTGTGTGTGTGTGTTTCTGAGTGAGTGTGTATGTGTGTGTTTCTGAGTGAGTGAGTGTATGTGTGTGTTTCTGAGTGAGTGAGTGTATGTGTGTGTTTCTGAGTGAGTGAGTGTATGTGTGTGTTTTCTTGAGTGTGTGTGTGTTTCTGAGTGAGTGTGTGTGTGTGTTTCTGAGTGAGTGTGTATGTGTGTGTTTCTGAGTGAGTGTGTATGTGTGTGTTTCTGAGTGTGTGTGTGTGTATGTGTGTGTTTCTGAGTGAGTGTGTGTGTGTGTTTCTGAGTGTGTGCGTGTGTTACTGTGAGAGAGAAAAGTGAGGTGTTTCTGAGCTGTGTGTGTGTTTCTGAGTGAGTGTGTATGTGTGTGTTTCTGAGTGTGTGTGTGTATGTGTGTGTTTCTGAGTGAGTGTGTATGTGTGTGTTTCTGAGTGTGTGTGTGTGTATGTGTGTGTTTCTGAGTGAGTGTGTGTGTGTGTTTCTGAGTGTGTGCGTGTGTTACTGTGAGAGAGAGAAAGTGAGGTCAAATATCTTCTTCCTAATAATAAATCACACACACACACTCAGCACATCCCTCTCTCTCTCTCCCTCTCTCTCCCCTCTCTCTCCCTCTCTCTCCCTCTCTCTCTCTCTCTCTTTCTCTCTGTCTCTCTCTCTCTTTCTCTCACTCTCTCTCTCTCTGTCTCTCTCTCTCTTTCTCTCTCTCTCTCTCCCCTCTCTCTCTCTCTTTCTCTCACTCTCTCTCTCTCTCTCTTTCCTCGTCCTCTCTCTCTCTCTCTCTCTCTCTCTCTCTCAGAGAGACATGAAGATTTATAATCCGTTTTTATTTTTAAGATCTCACGGACATTACATTTATTATATTCACTCATTCGTAATGTTTTCTTTTTGTCCTGAATTATCCAATATAACATTTTATTTTGAAATATGACATTTTATTTCTGGTTCTGGCTGACTTCCTGTCAGAATACTAATCATTTCATTTTAGGGAAACTTTAAATTCAGTTTGTAATGTCAGACTTCAGATGAATAAACTTTATAAAATGATTTAAAAAGAGCCACTGAGACACCTAGTGTTTGAAAGTGGTACTGCAGTCCTCATTCAAGCATTGGGGAGAACATTGTTTTCAAACTCAAACATCTGGAATATAATGAAATGAATGCTAAGCTAATGCAAACGTAATGTTAATGTGTGTCTCATGTTTTTCTGTCACACTCAGCTGATCTGTCGTCTCGCTCTGATAACCTCTGCTCTCTGATTCACCTGAAAACACGACAAGGTGTCAGCCAATCAGCAGCCAGAACACTCCTGACCTCTGACCTGTCAGCTGCTCCCCTCCTGAGCGTCATGCAAGTTCAGTCTGACTGATGAGAGGTGTGTGTGTGTGTTGTGTGTGTGGTGTGTGTGTGTGTGTGTGTGAGTGTGTGTGTGTGCGCCTCATCTCCACATTTTCTGTGTGTCGTCCAGTTCATGAAAAGTGCAAAATCACCGTGTGTGTGCAGGAACACGCTCTGTGCTGACACGCTAAGGTCACGCAGAGTCTCTGTAATGGGTAATAAGATGCTCACGGATTGACAGACACACACACAGACGCCCCCTCCTCACCTGCTCTGCAGGTTTGTCACAAAGGTAGAAATAAGCAGACAGGTGTTCTCTTTCATGTCTTTAATACATGACTTCCTGTTGTTTCACGTGTTCAGTGGCTGTTTTCAAAACCGCTTACTACATACTTCTATCGATACTATAAACTGAATACTGCATTAGTAGTATGTAGTGTGACTGCCAGTGTGTGCAAATGCAAAGTGCATTGTGGGAGTACACGAGGTAGACAGGTCTGATGCATACTGTACATTTTTCCCGAATCAGTATGACATCCTGGTATTTTTGGCATACTGCGAATCTTGTAGATGTTCGCATACTACATACTACATACTACATGCTACATGCTACATACTACATACTACATACTACATACTACATGCTGCATACTGCATGCTGCATACTACATACTACATACTACATACTACATACTACATGCTGCATACTACATACTACATGCTACATACTACATACTACATACTACATACTACATACTACATGCTGCATACTGCATACTGCATACTACATACTACATTGCTACATACTACATACTGCATGCTGCATACTACATACTACATACTTCATACTACATACTACATACTACATACTACATACTACATACTACATACTACATACTACATGCTACATACTACATACTACATACTACATACTACATGCTACATACTACATACTACATACTACATGCTGGCATACTACATACTACATGCTGCATACTACATACTACATGCTACATACTACATGCTACATACTACATACTACATACTACTACATGCTGCATACTGCATACTACATACTACATACTACATACTACATGCTACATGCTACATACTACATACTACATACTACATACTACATGCTGCATACTGCATACTACATACTACATGCTACATGCTACATACTACATACTACATACTGCATACTGCATGCTGCATACTACATGCTGCATACTACATACTACATACTACATGCTGCATACTACATGCTACATACTACATACTGCATACTACATGCTGCATACTGCATGCTGCATACTACATACTACATGCTGCATACTACATACTACATGCTGCATACTGCATACTGCATACTACATGCTGCATACTACATGCTGCATACTACATGCTGCATGCTACATACTACATACTACATACTACATACTACATACTACATGCTGCATACTGCATACTGCATACTACATACTACATGCTACATACTACATACTACATGCTGCATACTACATGCTACATACTACATGCTGCATACTACATGCTACATGCTACATACTACATACTACATACTACATACTACATACTACATGCTGCATACTACATACTACATGCTACATACTACATACTACATACTACATACTACATGCTGCATACTACATACTACATGCTACATACTACATACTACATACTACATACTACATGCTGCATACTACATACTACATGCTGCATACTACATACTACATGCTACATACTACATGCTACATACTACATACTACATGCTGCATACTACATACTACATGCTACATACTACATACTACATACTACATACTACATACTACATGCTGCATACTGCATACTGCATACTACATACTACATGCTACATACTACATACTACATGCTGCATACTACATGCTACATACTACATACTACATACTACATACTACATGCTACATACTACATACTACATACTACATGCTACATACTACATACTACATACTACATACTACATGCTACATACTACATACTACATACTACATGCTGCATACTACATACTACATGCTGCATACTACATACTACATGCTACATACTACATACTACATACTACATACTACATACTACATGCTGCATACTGCATACTACATACTACATACTACATACTACATGCTACATGCTACATACTACATACTACATACTACATACTACATGCTGCATACTGCATACTACATACTACATGCTACATGCTACATACTACATACTACATACTGCATACTGCATGCTGCATACTACATGCTGCATACTACATACTACATACTACATGCTGCATACTACATGCTACATACTACATACTGCATACTACATGCTGCATACTGCATGCTGCATACTACATACTACATGCTGCATACTACATACTACATGCTGCATACTGCATACTGCATACTACATGCTGCATACTACATGCTGCATACTACATGCTGCATGCTGCATACTACATACTGCATACTACATGCTGCATACTGCATACTGCATACTACATACTACATACTACATGCTGCATACTACATACTACATACTACATACTACATACTACATGCTGCATACTGCATGCTGCATGCTGCATACTACATACTACATACTGCATACTACATACTACATACTACATGCTGCATACTACATGCTGCATACTACATACTACATACTACATGCTGCATACTACATGCTGCATACTACATGCTACATACTACATACTACATACTACATACTACATGCTGCATACTACATACTACATACTACATGCTGCATACTGCATACTACATACTACATACTACATACTACATACTGCATACTACATACTACATACTACATGCTGCATACTACATACCACATACTACATGCTGCATACTGCATACTACATACTACATACTACATACTGCATACTACATACTACATACTACATGCTGCATACTGCATACTACATACTACATGCTGCATACTACATACTACATACTACATACTGCATACTACATGCTGCATACTACATACTACATACTACATGCTGCATACTACATACTACATACTACATACTGCATACTACATACTACATACTACATGCTGCATACTACATACTACATACTACATGCTGCATGCTGCATACTACATACTACATGCTACATGCTGCATACTACATACTACATGCTACATACTACATACTACATACTACATGCTGCATGCTGCATACTACATACTACATGCTACATGCTGCATACTACATACTACATGCTGCATACTACATACTACATACTACATGCTGCATGCTGCATACTGCATACTACATACTACATGCTGCATACTACATACTACATACTACATACTGCATACTACATGCTGCATACTACATACTACATACTACATGCTGCATACTACATACTACATACTACATACTGCATACTACATACTACATACTACATGCTGCATACTACATACTACATACTACATGCTGCATGCTGCATACTACATACTACATACTACATGCTGCATACTGCATACTACATACTACATACTACATGCTGCATACTGCATACTACATACTACATGCTGCATACTACATGCTACATACTACATACTGCATACTACATGCTACATACTACATGCTGCATACTACATACTACATGCTGCATACTGCATACTACATACTACATGCTACATACTACATACTGCATACTACATGCTACATACTACATGCTGCATACTACATGCTACATACTACATACTGCATACTACATGCTACATACTACATACTGCATACTACATACTACATGCTGCATACTACATACTACATGCTACATGCTGCATACTGCATACTACATACTACATACTACATACTACATGCTGCATGCTGCATACTGCATGCTGCATACTACATACTACATACTACATGCTGCATACTACATACTACATACTACATGCTGCATACTACATACTGCATACTACATACTGCATACTACATACTACATGCTGCATACTACATACTACATGCTACATGCTGCATACTGCATACTACATACTACATACTACATACTACATGCTGCATGCTGCATACTGCATGCTGCATACTACATACTACATACTACATGCTACATACTACATGCTACATACTACATGCTACATACTACATACTGCATACTACATACTGCATACTACATGCTACATACTACATGCTACATACTACATACTGCATACTACATGCTACATACTACATGCTGCATACTACATGCTACATACTACATACTACATACTACATGCTACATACTACATACTGCATACTACATGCTACATACTACATACTGCATGCTACATACTACATGCTGCATACTACATACTACATACTTACATGCTGCATACTGCATACTACATACTACATGCTGCATACTACATGCTACATACTACATACTGCATACTACATGCTGCATACTACATGCTGCATACTGCATACTACATACTACATACTGCATACTACATGCTACATACTACATACTGCATGCTACATACTACATGCTACATACTACATACTACATACTACATGCTGCATACTGCATACTACATACTACATGCTGCATACTACATGCTACATACATACTGCATACTACATGCTACATACTACATGCTGCATACTACATACTACATGCTGCATACTGCATACTACATACTACATGCTACATACTACATACTGCATACTACATGCTACATACTACATGCTGCATACTACATGCTACATACTACATACTGCATACTACATGCTACATACTACATACTGCATACTACATACTACATGCTGCATACTACATACTACATGCTACATGCTGCATACTGCATACTACATACTACATGCTACATGCTGCATACTACATACTGCATACTACATGCTACATGCTACATACTACATACTGCATACTACATGCTACATACTACATACTTGCATACTTACATACAACAGTTGCTGCATACTACATACTACATGCTACATGCTGCTTACGTGCATCTACATACCTACATACTGACATACTACAAATGCTGCATGCTGCATACTGGCATGCTGCATACTACATACTACATACTACATGCCTGCATACATACTAACTACATATACATGCTGCATACTACATACTGCATACTATCATGCTACATACTACATGCTACATACCCTACATGCGTACATACTACATTACTGCATACTACATACTGTCATACTACATGCTTACATACTACATGCTACATACTACATACTGCATACTAACATGCTACATACTACATGCTGCATACTACATGCTACATACTGACATACTACATACTACATGCTACATCTACATGCTGCATACTACATGCTACATACTACATACTGCCATGTCGACATACTACATGCTGCCATACTACATACTACATGCTGCATACTGCATACTACATACTACATGCTGCATGCTACATACTACATATTACATACTGCATTCTGCATTTGGCCAAATGAGTACGTACTGCTAGGATAGTATGCGGTATGTCTGTACCCTGACTTTAGTCAGAACTAAGGAAGCCCTCAGGGGACAAAACATCATCAGACTTTTCAGTCGATCTCTCTAGATCTGGACTTCTTGACCTCGCTGTTTTTTCTGTGATGAGGAAACATGCAGATGTTTGTTCGCTTTGGGCTTCCGTACTTCGCCTCTGTTTGAGTCTTTAACCATAAAAACACAGACGGTTTTATTACAGTGAGCTCATGAGATTTATTCATTAATAACATTATTAAACACATGAAAGAGAGTTTCCTCTCTCTCTCCTCTCTCTCTCTCCAGGTGAAGCTGGTAATGATGATGATGATGATGATGGGCGGGGTCTCACGCTCAGTTAAAAGAGAGAGAGGAGCAGCAGAGAGCAGCAGTCAGAGAGCTCACCTGAGCGAGCAAGAGAGAGTGAGAGCGAGTGTGGGCGTGCGAAGGAAACAGGTAAGTGTTGTTTCTTTTACAATTTAAATATGGTGACCTGTTAGTTTGGGACGTTTAGCTTTACGACACTAATAACATTAATGTTCAGAGTTTAATGACAAGAACTGCTGCAGCAAACACTCTACACACACACACACACACACATCTCTCTACACACACACACACACACACATACACACACACACACACACACACACACACTCTCTACACACACACACAACACACACACTCTACACTCTCACACACACACACACACTCTCACACACACACACACACACTCTCTACACACACACACACACACTCATCCAACACACACACACACACACACTCTACACACACCACACAACACACACACACTCTCTACACACACACACACACACACACACACATACACACACACACACACACTCTCTACACACACTCTCTACACACACACACACATACACACACACACTACTCTACACACACACACACACACACACACACACACACCACTCTCTACACACACACACACACACACACACTCTCTCTACACACACACACACACACACACACTCTACACACACGCACACACACACACTCTACACACACACACACACACACACACACACTCTCTACACACACACACACACACACACACACACCACACACACACACACCTCTCTACACACACACACAACACACACACAGCAAAACAACATGAGCTAAACTGCATAAACATATTGTGACAACATGAGGAGGTGTGAACGAGCAACACAGCCGTAGCATAGCCTCCATAAACCGTTCACTGTCTTCCATGTGTTTGCTGTTTAATATAAATAATGCTAGTTTCAGTCTGACTAACATCATACCACCCACTCACACAGCATACTTAGCTTAATCAACAGTTCATTGGGACACCATCTCAAATGTAAGTTGAATCAAGATGAAATAATTGAGTAAGTAAGCTAGTTAGGAGAAGAATAGGGTGGCTAGTTAAGCTAACCGTGTTACAGTGGCTAATGTTTGAAAGAAGACCATAAACAAGAAGAGTCGTATCAATATCTAAATGAAAACAAAACGTTTACTGAAAATACTTCTTACCGGTCAACGTCAGGCTAAATCCACAAGTCAGCACAGTCTGTAGTCCTCATGACTCTGGCTTCTGTTGGTGTGTGTTCGATTATGGGGGATTAATAACACTGACACATCCAGGTTCAGAGGTCAGAGTGAAAGATGCTGCAGTGACACACTTCATCTTTACACTCGTCTTTGACTCCAACAAGAGTACAACGAACTCACCAACACCAAATATATAACTATTTTCATTTTGCTGTGTACACACACACACACACACACACACACACACACACACACACACACACAGACACACACAGACACACACAGACACAGACACAGACAGACACACACACACACAGACACACACAGACACACACAGACACACACACACAGACACACACACACACACACACAGACACACACACACAGACACACACACACAGACACAGACAGGATGCGGACCAAAATATGGAAGTTGGTCTGGTAGCTGGAGAGGTGCCAGACCACTTCTCGAGCACTGCCGAGGTGCCCTTGAGCAAGGCACCGAACCCCCACCAGCTCAGGGGGCGCCTCCTGTGGGCTGCCACCGCACTCTGACATCTCTCCATTAATGCATGTCCACAGGTCTCGTTGTGCATGTGTGTGATTCAGGCCTGTGTGTGGGAGAAGCATGTCTCTAAAAATAACAGAGTGCCCCTTGGGGATTAATAAAGTATATAAAATAAAATAAAAAATAAATAAAATGGCGGTCAAACAGTTTTGATGAACTCAAAAGTTGAGACTTTAGTAAAATGTGTTAAAGACTGTAAACTTAAGTGAACACAGAAATCTGTCATGAGACTCCAGAAAACGAAACTGTCCAAGGATCACCTGAAGGCATCGTTAAGTTCAGATGTCTGTTTACCCAGCATTCCCAATCAGAAGCCGTTAAACCTCGTGCTAAATATTTTAACCAATATTGACTCTGCTGACAACACGACAGGTTTGACCAAGAGAAACGGCTTCGACGCTGAATTACAGTTTGAACCAGAGAAACATTTCATGCTACCTGAGCACAGAGAAGAAGTGAGCTGCTGATACAACGACCTTCATGCACTCTGTACTCATGGATAGTGATAGCCACTGCTAAAGTAAGGATGGAGAGATAGTCTGTTGTGTTATTGATCGATAGTAAAGGAAAGTACAGAAGTTTTCAAACAGATTTATTTCATAGGACGGGTTCATGGTTGAAGATTGAGTCAGCAAAAACGACACGAATGCATGTCTCAGTCTGCCTGCAGCTTCATTTGAAACAAGAACTGATCCAACGTTGGGTCTCTAGAATCCTTTTTGTTGTTATGGTATCAAACAGGAATCATTATCTTTCATTTTTACTGAACTCAAATCTGACATTGTGACGACCGTAACACTAACTGAAAATACGGACATTTATTAGAGAGCAGCTGTTCACAGTCACATCTGTAATGTTCCTGTTTCACTGTCTTCAGAGAACACCTGAACTTTAACATCCCTTATATACTTTCAAAGAGAATCAAATGCTTGAGTCTTTGGTCTCGATAATCTCCTGTGATGCTGATCTATGAATTATTGTCATGATGTTGGGTAAAGGTCTTGAACTTTGTAAATCAGGTTTATTGTGTTTGTGTTTTTGTGTATTTTTGCAGGTCCGGCTGCCTAACCCTCCAAACCAAAACCTGCTCAGATTCCTGAAGTCAACTTTGAAGACTGCTCACAATCCTTGAATACAATCAGACGCCACGAGAAGTCTCTCGCTCTATCGTTTAGATACGAGCGTTGGCAGATGATTGTGTGTTACTTTTATTTTGTATCCAGAGTCGGAAGATATAAACTGTGACGTTTGAAGTACTTTAGTGGAACAAACATGGGCGCCACCATGGAAGCGGCAGACATCGCTGTAGTAGCGATTTACTTTGTCGTGGTCCTACTGATCGGTTTCCTCGCCATGTGGAAGGCCAACCGCAGCACGGTCAGCGGATACTTCCTCGCTGGTCGCTCCATGAACTGGGCGAGCTATCGGCGCATCTCTGTTCGTCAGCAACATAGGAAGTGAACATTTCATTGGGCCTGGCTGGATCAGGAGCTTCCAGCGGGCTGGGGCGTGGCTGCGTGGGAGTTAAACGCTGTGTTACTACTGCTCCAGCTGTTAGGCTGGGTTTTTATCCCGGTTTATATCCACTCAGGTGTGTACACAATGCCGGAGTACCTGGCCAAACGCTACGGTGGGAGGAGGCTGAAGGTGTATTTCGCTGCGTTATCTCTCATCATGTACATTCTCACCAAGCTGTCTGTTGACCTCTACGCCGGAGCCTTGTTCATCCAGGAATCACTGGGCTGGAACCTCTACCTGTCAATCATCCTGCTCATCACCATGACAGCGCTGCTCACCGTCACTGGAGGTCTGGTCGCCGTCATCTACACGACACGGTCCAGGCCTTCCTCATGATCACTGGCGCTCTGTGCCTCACGGGGATCAGCCCTCTTCAAAGTGGGAGGACTAGAAGGTGTTAATCTTGTTTCTGTGTTTCAGTGAAACATGTTAAATACCCATGTGTATAAAGTACCCCTGTTCATAACCAATGTAAAGTTTCCTTTGTGTGTTTTATAATCAACTTTGTCTTGCTGTATCATTTCAGGGGTCTGGACCAAGTACATGCAGGCGTCTCCAAACATCTCTGCCATCCTGCTGTCATCGCCAAACCTGACATACTCTGAGTCGTGCCACCATCACCCTCCACCCGAAACCAGGACAGTCTTAAGATCCTGCGAGGCCCGAGGGATCCTGACCTTCCCTGGCCTGGCTTCTTACTGGGCCAGACTCCTGCTTCTATCTGGTACTTCTCACGTCTATCTGTAGACTGTTCCCTCAGACATGTAGACTGAAGCATGGCTAACTTAGTTCAGCGCTAACATGAACATGTACAATGCTCAAGGACATCTTTTTGAGGGGGGGCTAATCAGTCACTCCCTGCTCTTTAAATCAGTAGAATGCCAAATTGAGCAACAACAAATTCAGCCAGTGTCACAGATGACTTGAGTAGATGTACTAATTCATAAATGGACTTCAAATCCACGGATCCATGAATCCAGAATCGTTTTCAATCGAAAATCGATTCTGAATCGAATCGTTACCCCAAGAATCGAAATCGAATTGAAGCGTGAGACACCCAAAGATTCCCAGCCCTATCCCATAATATTGGCTAATGTATTGTTTAATGAACAAAAATTGCAGGCAAACTCCTGCACACTGTCTAAATTGCACAAAAACATTGGCAACTTTTCAGTAGAGAAACAGTGCCCATGATGTGTGCAGGAGTACTTACTTCTTGATGTCGGAGCAAAATCAGAGGAATCTGATAGCAGAACCTTTAAATGTCTTCACCAATGATCACGTTTAACATATTTTCCCTAACCCTAATCCACGATTGTCAAACTCAGGATGGTGTCAGAGTGAAGTCAGGATTCATTAGTCAGAAGGAAACCTTTGAGTGCAGACCAAGTGGCATGGTGATCCAAAAAGAGGTGGTCCACCTGACCGACCTAACGATGTACCTGTCTTTGGTATAACCTGTACCTATCCTCTCTGTGTTCCAGGTACTGGTGTGCTGATCAGGTGATTGTCCAGAGGGTTCTTGCAGCAAAGAACATCGTCCATGCCAAAGGTTCGACTATCATGGCTGGCTTTCTGAAGATCCTCCCCATGTTCGTCATTGTCGTCCCAGGTAAATCCTTCAAATCATTAACTTTTCAGTAACTTAAGCTGCAAATCCGCAAAGCACCAAAGAATTTCAGTTTTTTTTTAAAGATTTATTTTGGGCTTTTTGTGCCTTTATTGGAGAGATAGGACAGTGGATAGAGATGGAAATCAGGGAGAGAGAGAGTGGGGATTGACATGCGGGAAAGGAGCCACAGGTTGGATTCGAACCTGGGCCGCCCGCATTGAGGACTATAGCCTCCATATATGGGACGCGCGCACCAACCACTGCGCCACCAGCGCCCCAGGAGGTACTTTTAAAGAGATTTAATAGTTCCCACAAGCCTTCGTTAAAGGTTAGATAAATTAGTCTGCTGACATGTGAAAGACACTCTGTAATGCTACGAGTCAGCAATCAGTCAGTCCCACCCTGATAGACTCTTTTTATTTTAGCAAGTATTACCTCTTTAGCTGGGGCCATTTTGGGGGACTTAATGTAGATGTTGGTCGGTACAATTAAAATCCACTGAGTACTAAAGTCCCCTCGTCCCTGAGGAATGTTCCTGCCTGCTTTACAAAATAAATCCTGACTGTGGATTTGTTAAATGACTGACTTTGTATGGTGATGATTCTAGGGATGATTTCCCAGGATCCTATTTGCCAATGAGTTGGCGTGTATCAGCCCCTGAACACTGTGGAGGGTGGGTGTGTGGTTCTGCTGCTGGCTGCAGTAACGTGGCTTACCCACGGCTCGTCATGTCCGTGATGCCAGTCGGTCTCCGCGGCCTCATGATGGCTGTCATGATCGCAGCTCTGATGAGCGACTTGGACTCCATCTTCAACTCAGCCAGCACCATCTTCACGCTGGATATTTACAAGATGCTACGTAAGCAGGTGTCATCCAGGGAGCTGCTGATTGTCGGCAGGTTGTTTGTGCTTTTCACAGTGGTCGTCAGTATCGCCTGGGTGCCGGTCATCATTGAGATGCAGGGAGGCCAAATGTTCTACTACATCCAGGAAGTAATAGATTACCTGACTCCGCCCATAGCTGCTCTCTTCTTGCTCAGTGTCCTGTGGCATCGCTGCAATGAAACAGGCGCCTTTTGGGGCGGGGTGGCAGGGTTTGTTCTGGGATCACTGCGTCTGATTTTGGCGTTAGTTTACCGGGAGCCTCACTGCGATCAACCAGATGAGCGGCCATCTTTCATCAAAGATTTTCACTTCATGTATGTGGCAGCCATCTTGTTTTGGGTGTCAGCTTTGGTGACGGTAGTTGTGAGTCTTTGCACTCCACCGCCCAGCAAAGAACAAATCGCTACCACGACTCTGTGGGGTTTAAAGCAGAGAAAGAAACTGAGACAGCAGGAAAAAGAAAAAGCTGCAGAAGACATGAATGCTTTGGAGCCTCTGAATCATCCAGTCCTCAACGGAAACAATCATGAAAAGAGTCAGGACCATCTGAACAAGCCCAAAGGCCCTGAGCAAAGTATACAGACCAGTGACACAAACACCCACCATCCAGTCCAGAATGGCTACAACTCGCCGAACTCTGTCTCTGGTTTGGTGGAGAAGGGAGAGGGGATGGTAGTGAGCGGTGGGGAGGAGGAAGAGGGGGGGTGTTTTGGAGGAGGAGGAGGAGGAGGAGGAGGGGTGGAGAGTGGGAGGTGTGTGAAGGCTTTAGAGTGGTTCTGTGGTTTTAAAGAGAAACCATCCAAAGTTCAGGTCATGACAGTCCAGGAACACGAGGAGATGTTGGATGAGCTTCTTCATGAACCTCCACGAAGCCGAATGATCCTGAACATTGGACTGTTTGTGATCTGCTCTGTGGGGGTTTTCATCTTCATCTATTTCTCTGTATAGACAGGTTTGGTAAGATACTCTTCAGGTTTCTATCAACCTTGGATTCTTTTTGAGCACAGTGAACAGGTAGACTGGACAGGTAAACAGCTGTTTGTGTTTTAGCTCAAAGTTTGAAAATACTCGAAGCTTTACGTTTGTTTTGATGAAGGAACAAATGTGTTGTTTATTTTGTACATATGGTGATTCCTGTGAAGGGTTCAGTAATCTTCTTACGTTGTTACTCAAACTGCCGTTGTAGGTTTGCCTGCTTTGGTTTCATTCTCACATCATTTTTTACTTTCATTGGTACTTAACTGGAGAATTGGCGCCACCATCTGTTACTGTTGATGCATATAATTCTTCAAATTCACAACATGGAGGGACAAAGGAATGAACTTAAGCTGTTAAAGCGACACTTAAGAAAGTCTTTAGGTGATGCAAATGTTCCTATAAGACAGTCCACTCATGCCTTCATACCCTAGTGGAGATGTTTGGTGGGAAACAAAAGTCCACATTGTATTTATCTGAGGGGAAATGGGACTCGTCCGTCATCCAAACTTTACAATCTAGTTTCTGATTGGTGATCATGAGTTAGAGGCTGGATAACACCCCTCATATCAACAAACAATACTATCTCACTCCTCGCTCACCCAACACAGCAGCTTCTTCAAAATAAGAGTCTTTAGGATCCGTCCTCTGATTTGAATTTCTGATGGACTCATTCTTCTCTTATGCACGTTGAAATAGACGTTTCATTACTGAAATGTTGCCAACGTTATTAGTGTAGTTTGGACAGCGTGCTAGCTGTGTGCAGCACGCTAAGTGTCATAGAGTTTGATGCACATTCAGAATGAGAAACATAAAGACACCTATTAAAGATGATATAAAGTGTGTGAACGCTTACAGTGACAGAAGTGTTGACTAATGATAATGAATCTTTTCATTTGAACAGACACCCTGTGCTTCTCTGTGATTTTTACAGTGTAATCTAAACGTTGGTTTAATAATCCTACAGAGTCTCTCTGAGCTCTGATATCTGCTGCTCACAGAAATCTGCTTTTTATATGTGACACTGAATAGAAGCCTGGCAGGGCGTCTTCATTGTCAGGGTTTGACAAACAAGTTTTTTATGGTGATCATTTGTGAGAAGTGATGCACAGCTGGCTTCAGACGGGTTACTGCACCGTGCAAACTTTTTATTTTCAAACCTTTGTGATATAATCAATCAAGTTTAGAAGTGTTTCTATGCAGGAGAAAGATCTTTATCTCAAAATGTCTGTTATAATAAAGAGATTTTCTAAACTTTGCTGCATCATCTGTGCTGACTTCAAAAAACATTTTTTCACAATAAAGAGTGAAAGACCACAAAGAGGGTCCTGTTGTTTTTATTTTTCAAATCTCATATTTGAGGAGGATTTATTTTCTCACAGTCATCACAAAGACTCGATTTAACTAGTTTCATTCATCGTGAGGTTAGAAATATCTTCAGTCTGACTCCACGCTAACGTCGTTAAGATGAACCCGACTCCACGCTAACGTCGGTAAGATGAACCCGACTCCACGCTAACGTCGTTAAGATGAACCCGACTCCACGCTAACGTCGTTAAGATGAACCCGACTCCACGCTAACGTCGGTAAGATGAACCCGACTCCACATTAACGTCGGTAAGATGAACCCGACTCCACGTTAACGTCAGTAATAAAATAGATTGTTAAAAAACGTGTGTGTGTGTGTGTGTGCATGTCTTTTTTCAAATATATAGATCTAACACAGATCAGCCTCTGTGGAGGAAAACCAAAGAATATGCAGGATGAACTCCTAACCCAGGACACACGTGTGTGTGTGTGTGTGTGTGTGTGTAAAACGTGTCTGCACTCATCCGCTGACATTAAACACATCACAGAGTCAGTGGAAAGTTACTGAGTGAAGTGGAAAGTTACAGAGACGCTCGGCTCACACAGGTAGACAGGTCGGGTCAGTTCAGGTGTTTCTATCTTCTCTTTACGATCTCTCATTTCATAATCCTGCAGAGATGATGTTACCGTCTGTACATTAGTTATTTTAATACAGGTGGAAAGGTGAGCATCTTCTTGTTATGTCAGGTAATTCATGCTGCAGGCTCAGGTGAGCACACACACACTTCATGTTCTAAAAGGTGTCCAACAAACACAAGTCTCACTCCTAAACTCACCATCGTCTGCAAATAGGACGACAGGTGGGACCCCGCAGCACCCTAAAAAACCTAAAGACAGCGACCTGCAGGAGTCACAAATAAAGTTAATAAAAGTCAATAAAAAGTATATAAATAAACTGTATTTTATAGGTCACTTTTCAAACAGGGGAGGAGTTGAAACAGCTTCATTATGAAATACAGAAACAGGAGAATAACATTAAAACAAGTGAAAAGAAAGGGGAAACTGTCGTTCCTGATTTTCACCACAAGAGGGAGACTTTACTGCACACTCCCCCTGAACTAGTGCTGGGCTCCCAGGTAGGGTACAGTTGTGATCATAGACTGTAAATATTAGTTGTGGTTAGGGATGTAACGATTCAGTAAACTCACGATACGATTCTCTATGTAGACAAATGATGAGTGAAACAGATTCCTTTAGGGGCTGCTAACCTGCTTGTCAGTGTGGTTTGGCCTTTTAATGTTTTCTTTCTCTCATCAAGGGGAGGTGATTGGAGCTTCTCATTGTGGTGTCGATTAAATGCTGCATCATGTTGGTTGTGTAGTTCTCTGTCTTCTTGCAATATTTGCACACAGTTTTGTCTGTTATCTTCTCACCTCTTTCATTTTCTGTCTTGAAGCCAAAATGCTTCCACACCTCCGATTTAAAAGACGGTGGTGCGTCCTCAATTTCAAAATCTTGCTCTACAGCTGCTGACGCTCACCATATTATTTAGATTCATCTTTCAGAGTACCGATGTGAACCTCGACACCTTTGAATCGATTTATCGTGATTTCACGATTAATCTTTACATCACTAGTTGTGATCACAGACTGTAAATACTAGGTGTGATTACAGACTGTAAATACTAGGTGTGATCACAGACTGTAAATACTAGGTGTGATCACAGACTGTAAATACTAGTTGTGATTACAGACTGTAAATACTAGTTGTGATCACAGACTGTAAATACTAGTTGTGATCACAGACTGTAAATACTAGTTGTGATTACAGACTGTAAATACTAGTTGTGATCACAGACTGTAAATACTAGTTGTGATTACAGACTGTAAATACTAGTTGTGATCACAGACTGTAAATACTAATTGTGATCACAGACTGTAAATACTAGTTGTGATCACAGACTGTAAATACTAATTGTGATCACAGACTGTAAATACTAGTTGTGATCACAGACTGTAAATAGTAGTTGTGATCACAGACTGTAAATACTAGTTGTGATCACAGACTGTAAATACTAGTTGTGATCACAGACTGTAAATACTAATTGTGATCACAGACTGTAAATAGTAGTTGTGATCACAGACTGTAAATACTAGTTGTGATCACAGACTGTAAATACTAGTTGTGATCACAGACTGTAAATACTAGTTGTGATCACAGACTGTAAATACTAGTTGTGATTACAGACTGTAAATACTAATTGTGATCACAGACTGTAAATACTAGTTGTGATTACAGACTGTAAATACTAATTGTGATCACAGACTGTAAATACTAGTTGTGATCACAGACTGTAAATACTAGTTGTGATTACAGACTGTAAATACTAATTGTGATCACAGACTGTAAATACTAGTTGTGATCACAGACTGTAAATACTAATTGTGATCACAGACTGTAAATACTAGTTGTGATCACAGACTGTAAATACTAGTTGTGATCACAGACTGTAAATACTAGTTGTGATCACAGACTGTAAATACTAGTTGTGATCACAGTCTGTAAATACTAATTGTGATCACAGACTGTAAATACTAGTTGTGATCAGACTGTAAATACTAGTTGTGATCACAGACTGTAAATACTAGTTGTGATCAGACTGTAAATACTAATTGTGATCACAGACTGTATATACTAGTTGTGATCACAGACTGTAAATACTAGTTGTGATCAGACTGTAAATACTAGTTGTGATCACAGACTGTAAATACTAGTTGTGATCACAGACTGTATATACTAGTTGTGATTACAGACTGTAAATACTAGTTGTGATTACAGACTGTAAATACTAGTTGTGATTACAGACTGTAAATACTAGTTGTGATTACAGACTGTAAATACTAGTTGTGATCACAGACTGTAAATACTAGTTGTGATTACAGACTGTAAATACTAGTTGTGATTACAGACTGTAAATACTAGTTGTGATTACAGACTGTAAATACTAGTTGTGATTACAGACTGTAAATACTAGTTGTGATTACAGACTGTAAATACTAGTTGTGATCACAGACTGTAAATACTAGTTGTGATTACAGACTGTAAATACTAGTTGTGATTACAGACTGTAAATACTAGTTGTGATCACAGACTGTAAATACTAGTTGTGATTACAGACTGTAAATACTAGTTGTGATTACAGACTGTAAATACTAGTTGTGATCAGACTGTAAATACTAGTTGTGATCACAGACTGTAAATACTAGTTGTGATTACAGACTGTAAATACTAGTTGTGATTACAGACTGTAAATACTAGTTGTGATCACAGACTGTAAATACTAGTTGTGAATACAGACTGTAAATACTAGTTGTGATTACAGACTGTAAATACTAGTTGTGATCACAGACTGTAAATACTAGTTGTGATTACAGACTGTAAATACTAGTTGTGATCAGACTGTAAATACTAATTGTGATTACAGACTGTAAATACTAGTTGTGATTACAGACTGTAAATACTAGTTGTGATTACAGACTGTAAATACTAGTTGTGATTACAGACTGTAAATACTAGTTGTGATCACAGACTGTAAATACTAGTTGTGATTACAGACTGTAAATACTAGTTGTGATTACAGACTGTAAATACTAGTTGTGATCACAGACTGTAAATACTAATTGTGATCACAGACTGTAAATACTAGTTGTGATCAGACTGTAAATACTAGTTGTGATCACAGACTGTAAATACTAGTTGTGATTACAGACTGTAAATACTAGTTGTGATCAGACTGTAAATACTAGTTGTGATCACAGACTGTAAATACTAGTTGTGATTACAGACTGTAAATACTAGTTGTGATTACAGACTGTAAATACTAGTTGTGATTACAGACTGTAAATACTAGTTGTGATTACAGACTGTAAATACTAATTGTGATTACAGACTGTAAATACTAGTTGTGATTACAGACTGTAAATACTAGTTGTGATCACAGACTGTAAATACTAATTGTGATTACAGACTGTAAATACTAGTTGTGATCACAGACTGTAAATACTAATTGTGATTACAGACTGTAAATACTAGGTGTGATCACAGACTGTAAATACTAGTTGTGATCAGACTGTAAATACTAGTTGTGATTACAGACTGTAAATACTAGTTGTGATTACAGACTGTAAATACTAGTTGTGATTACAGACTGTAAATACTAGGTGTGATCACAGACTGTAAATACTAGGTGTGATCACAGACTGTAAATACTAGTTGTGATCACAGACTGTAAATACTAGTTGTGATCAGACTGTAAATACTAGTTGTGATTACAGACTGTAAATACTAGTTGTGATCACAGACTGTAAATACTAGTTGTGATTACAGACTGTAAATACTAGTTGTGATCAGACTGTAAATACTAGTTGTGATTACAGACTGTAAATACTAGTTGTGATTACAGACTGTAAATACTAGTTGTGATCACAGACTGTAAATACTAGTTGTGATTACAGACTGTAAATACTAGGTGTGATCACAGACTGTAAATACTAGTTGTGATCACAGACTGTAAATACTAGTTGTGATCAGACTGTAAATACTAGTTGTGATTACAGACTGTAAATACTAGTTGTGATCACAGACTGTAAATACTAGTTGTGATTACAGACTGTAAATACTAGTTGTGATCACAGACTGTAAATACTAGTTGTGATCACAGACTGTAAATACTAGTTGTGATCAGACTGTAAATACTAGTTGTGATCACAGACTGTAAATACTAGTTGTGATTACAGACTGTAAATACTAGTTGTGATTACAGACTGTAAATACTAGTTGTGATCACAGACTGTAAATACTAGTTGTGATCACAGACTGTAAATACTAGTTGTGATTACAGACTGTAAATACTAGTTGTGATAACAGACTGTAAATACTAGTTGTGATTACAGACTGTAAATACTAGTTGTGATTACAGACTGTAAATACTAGTTGTGATCACAGACTGTAAATACTAGTTGTGATCACAGACTGTAAATACTAGTTGTGATTACAGACTGTAAATACTAGTTGTGATTACAGACTGTAAATACTAGTTGTGATTACAGACTGTAAATACTAGTTGTGATTACAGACTGTAAATACTAGTTGTGATTACAGACTGTAAATACTAATTGTGATCACAGACTGTAAATACTAGTTGTGATCACAGACTGTAAATACTAATTGTGATCACAGACTGTAAATACTAGTTGTGATCACAGACTGTAAATACTAGTTGTGATCACAGACTGTAAATACTAGTTGTGATCACAGACTGTAAATACTAGTTGTGATTACAGACTGTAAATACTAATTGTGATCACAGACTGTAAATACTAGTTGTGATCAGACTGTAAATACTAGTTGTGATCACAGACTGTAAATACTAGTTGTGATCAGACTGTAAATACTAATTGTGATCACAGACTGTAATACTAGTTGTGATCACAGACTGTAAATACTAGTTGTGATCAGACTGTAAATACTAGTTGTGATCACAGACTGTAAATACTAGTTGTGATCACAGACTGTATATACTAGTTGTGATTACAGACTGTAAATACTAGTTGTGATTACAGACTGTAAATACTAGTTGTGATTACAGACTGTAAATACTAGTTGTGATTACAGACTGTAAATACTAGTTGTGATCACAGACTGTAATACTAGTTGTGATTACAGACTGTAAATACTAGTTGTGATTACAGACTGTAAATACTAGTTGTGATTACAGACTGTAAATACTAGTTGTGATTACAGACTGTAAATACTAGTTGTGATTACAGACTGTAAATACTAGTTGTGATCACAGACTGTAAATACTAGTTGTGATTACAGACTGTAAATACTAGTTGTGATTACAGACTGTAAATACTAGTTGTGATCACAGACTGTAAATACTAGTTGTGATTACAGACTGTAAATACTAGTTGTGATTACAGACTGTAAATACTAGTAGTGATCAGACTGTAAATACTAGTTGTGATCACAGACTGTAAATACTAGTTGTGATTACAGACTGTAAATACTAGTTGTGATTACAGACTGTAAATACTAGTTGTGATCACAGACTGTAAATACTAGTTGTGATTACAGACTGTAAATACTAGTTGTGATCAGACTGTAAATACTAATTGTGATTACAGACTGTAAATACTAGTTGTGATTACAGACTGTAAATACTAGTTGTGATTACAGACTGTAAATACTAGTTGTGATTACAGACTGTAAATACTAGTTGTGATCACAGACTGTAAATACTAGTTGTGATTACAGACTGTAAATACTAGTTGTGATTACAGACTGTAAATACTAGTTGTGATCACAGACTGTAAATACTAATTGTGATCAGACTGTAAATACTAGTT
This sequence comes from Tautogolabrus adspersus, assembly GCA_020745685.1. Taxonomy (NCBI): domain Eukaryota; kingdom Metazoa; phylum Chordata; class Actinopteri; order Labriformes; family Labridae; genus Tautogolabrus; species Tautogolabrus adspersus. The sequence continues at coordinate 72,340 of CM036557.1, read as the reverse complement.
GTGATCACAGACTGTAAATACTAGTTGTGATTACAGACTGTAAATACTAGTTGTGATCAGACTGTAAATACTAGTTGTGATCAGACTGTAAATACTAGTTGTGATTACAGACTGTAAATACTAGTTGTGATTACAGACTGTAAATACTAGTTGTGATTACAGACTGTAAATACTAGTTGTGATCACAGACTGTAAATACTAATTGTGATTACAGACTGTAAATACTAGTTGTGATCACAGACTGTAAATACTAATTGTGATTACAGACTGTAAATACTAGGTGTGATCACAGACTGTAAATACTAGTTGTGATCAGACTGTAAATACTAGTTGTGATTACAGACTGTAAATACTAGTTGTGATTACAGACTGTAAATACTAGTTGTGATCACAGACTGTAAATACTAATTGTGATTACAGACTGTAAATACTAGGTGTGATCACAGACTGTAAATACTAGGTGTGATCACAGACTGTAAATACTAGTTGTGATCACAGACTGTAAATACTAGTTGTGATCAGACTGTAAATACTAGTTGTGATTACAGACTGTAAATACTAGTTGTGATTACAGACTGTAAATACTAGGTGTGATTACAGACTGTAAATACTAGTTGTGATCAGACTGTAAATACTAGTTGTGATTACAGACTGTAAATACTAGTTGTGATTACAGACTGTAAATACTAGTTGTGATCACAGACTGTAAATACTAGTTGTGATTACAGACTGTAAATACTAGGTGTGATCACAGACTGTAAATACTAGTTGTGATCACAGACTGTAAATACTAGTTGTGATCAGACTGTAAATACTAGTTGTGATTACAGACTGTAAATACTAGTTGTGATCACAGACTGTAAATACTAGTTGTGATTACAGACTGTAAATACTAGTTGTGATCACAGACTGTAAATACTAGTTGTGATCACAGACTGTAAATACTAGTTGTGATCAGACTGTAAATACTAGTTGTGATCACAGACTGTAAATACTAGTTGTGATTACAGACTGTAAATACTAGTTGTGATTACAGACTGTAAATACTAGTTGTGATCACAGACTGTAAATACTAGTTGTGATCACAGACTGTAAATACTAGTTGTGATTCCAGACTGTAAATACTAGTTGTGATTACAGACTGTAAATACAAGTTGTGATTACAGACTGTAATACTAGTTGTGATTACAGACTGTAAAAACTAGTTGTGATCACAGACTGTAAATACTAGTTGTGATCACAGACTGTAAATACTAGTTGTGATTACAGACTGTAAATACTAGTTGTGATTACAGACTGTAAATACTAGTTGTGATTACAGACTGTAAATACTAGTTGTGATTACAGACTGTAAATACTAGTTGTGATTACAGACTGTAAATACTAGTTGTGATCACAGACTGTAAATACTAGTTGTGATCACAGACTGTAAATACTAGTTGTGATTACAGACTGTAAATACTAGTTGTGATAACAGACTGTAAATACTAGTTGTGATTACAGACTGTAAATACTAGTTGTGATCACAGACTGTAAATACTAGTTGTGATCACAGACTGTAAATACTAGTTGTGATTACAGACTGTAAATACTAGTTGTGATTACAGACTGTAAATACTAGTTGTGATTACAGACTGTAAATACTATGTGTGATCACAGACTGTAAATACTAGTTGTGATCACAGACTGTAAATACTAGTTGTGATCAGACTGTAAATACTAGTTGTGATCACAGACTGTAAATACTAGTTGTGATTACAGACTGTAAATACTAGTTGTGATTACAGACTGTAAATACTAGTTGTGATCACAGACTGTAAATACTAGTAGTGATCACAGACTGTAAATACTAGTTGTGATTACAGACTGTAAATACTAGTTGTGATTACAGACTGTAAATACTAGTTGTGATTACAGACTGTAAATACTAGTTGTGATTACAGACTGTAAATACTAGTTGTGATCACAGACTGTAAATACTAGTTGTGATTACAGACTGTAAATACTAGTTGTGATTACAGACTGTAAATACTAGTTGTGATTACAGACTGTAAATACTAGTTGTGATTACAGACTGTAAATACTAGTTGTGATCACAGACTGTAAATACTAGTTGTGATCACAGACTGTAAATACTAGTTGTGATCAGACTGTAAATACTAGTTGTGATTACAGACTGTAAATACTAGTTGTGATCACAGACTGTAAATACTAGTTGTGATCACAGACTGTAAATACTAGTTGTGATCAGACTGTAAATACTAGTTGTGATCAGACTGTAAATACTAGTTGTGATACAGACTGTAAATACTAGTTGTGATCACAGACTGTAAATACTAGTTGTGATCACAGACAGTAAATACTAGTTGTGATTACAGACTGTAATTACTAGTTGTGATTACAGACTGTAAATACTAGTTGTGATCACAGACTGTAAATACTAATTGTGATTACAGACTGTAAATACTAGGTGTGATCACAGACTGTAAATACTAGTTGTGAGTACAGACTGTAAATACTAGTTGTGATTACAGACTGTAAATACTAGTTGTGATTACAGACTGTAAATACTAGTTGTGATTACAGACTGTAAATACTAGTTGTGATCACAGACTGTAAATACTAGTTGTGATTACAGACTGTAAATACTAGTTGTGATTACAGACTGTAAATACTAGTTGTGATTACTGACTGTAAATACTAGTTGTGATTACAGACTGTAAATACTAGTTGTGATCACAGACTGTAAATACTAGTTGTGATCACAGACTGTAAATACTAGTTGTGATCAGACTGTAAATACTAGTTGTGATAACAGACTGTAAATACTAGTTGTGATTACAGACTGTAAATACTAGTTGTGATCACAGACTGTAAATACTAATTGTGATTACAGACTGTAAATACTAGGTGTGATCACAGACTGTAAATACTAGGTGTGATCACAGACTGTAAATACTAGTTGTGATCACAGACTGTAAATACTAGTTGTGATCAGACTGTAAATACTAGTTGTGATTACAGACTGTAAATACTAGTTGTGATTACAGACTGTAAATACTAGGTGTGATTACAGACTGTAAATACTAGTTGTGATCAGACTGTAAATACTAGTTGTGATTACAGACTGTAAATACTAGTTGTGATTACAGACTGTAAATACTAGTTGTGATCACAGACTGTAAATACTAGTTGTGATTACAGACTGTAAATACTAGGTGTGATCACAGACTGTAAATACTAGTTGTGATCACAGACTGTAAATACTAGTTGTGATCAGACTGTAAATACTAGTTGTGATTACAGACTGTAAATACTAGTTGTGATTACAGACTGTAAATACTAGTTGTGATTACAGACTGTAAATACTAGTTGTGATCACAGACTGTAAATACTAGTTGTGATCACAGACTGTAAATACTAGTTGTGATCACAGACTGTAAATACTAGTTGTGATCAGACTGTAAATACTAGTTGTGATCACAGACTGTAAATACTAGTTGTGATTACAGACTGTAAATACTAGGTGTGATCACAGACTGTAAATACTAGGTGTGATCACAGACTGTAAATACTAGTTGTGATCACAGACTGTAAATACTAGGTGTGATCACAGACTGTAAATACTAGGTGTGATCACAGACTGTAAATACTAGTTGTGATCACAGACTGTAAATACTAGGTGTGATCACAGACTGTAAATACTAGTTGTGATCACAGACTGTAAATACTAGTTGTGATTACAGACTGTAAATACTAGTTGTGATCAGACTGTAAATACTAGTTGTGATTACAGACTGTAAATACTAGTTGTGATCAGACTGTAAATACTAGTTGTGATCACTGACTGTAAATACTAGTTGTGATTACAGACTGTAAATATTAGGTGTGATTACAGACTGTAAATACTAGTTGTGATCAGACTGTAAATACTAGTTGTGATCACAGACTGTAAATACTAGTTGTGATCACAGACTGTAAATACTAGTTGTGATTACAGACTGTAAATACTAATTGTGATCACAGACTGTAAATACTAGTTGTGATTACAGACTGTAAATACTAGTTGTGATTACAGACTGTAAATACTAATTGTGATCACAGACTGTAAATACTAGTTGTGATCACAGACTGTAAATACTAGTTGTGATCACAGACTGTAAATACTAGTTGTGATTACAGTCTGTAAATACTAATTGTGATTACAGACTGTAAATACTAGTTGTGATCACAGACTGTAAATACTAGTTGTGATCACAGACTGTAAATACTAGTTGTGATCACAGACTGTAAATACTAATTGTGATCACAGACTGTAAATACTAATTGTGATCACAGACTGTATATACTAGTTGTGATCACAGACTGTAAATACTAGTTGTGATCAGACTGTAAATACTAGTTGTGATCACAGACTGTAAATACTAGTTGTGATCAGACTGTAAATACTAATTGTGATTACAGACTGTAAATACTAGTTGTGATCACAGACTGTAAATACTAGTTGTGATCACAGACTGTAAATACTAGTTGTGATCAGACTGTAAATACTAATTGTGATTACAGACTGTAAATACTAGTTGTGATTACAGACTGTAAATACTAGTTGTGATAACAGACTGTAAATACTAGTTGTGATAACAGACTGTAAATACTAATTGTGATTACAGACTGTAAATACTAATTGTGATTACAGACTGTAAATACTAGTTGTGATTACAGACTGTAAATACTAATTGTGATTACAGACTGTAAATACTAGTTGTGATCACAGACTGTAAATACTAGTTGTGATTACAGACTGTAAATACTAGTTGTGATTACAGACTGTAAATACTAATTGTGATTACAGACTGTAAATACTAGTTGTGATTACAGACTGTAAATACTAATTGTGATTACAGACTGTAAATACTAGTTGTGATCACAGACTGTAATACTAGTTGTGATCAGACTGTAAATACTAGTTGTGATTACAGACTGTAAATACTAGTTGTGATTACAGACTGTAAATACTAGTTGTGATCACAGACTGTAAATACTAGTTGTGATCACAGACTGTAAATACTAGTTGTGATTACAGACTGTAAATACTAGTTGTGATTACAGACTGTAAATACTAGTTGTGATCAGACTGTAAATACTAGTTGTGATCACAGACTGTAAATACTAGTTGTGATTACAGACTGTAAATACTAATTGTGATTACAGACTGTAAATACTAGTTGTGATCAGACTGTAAATACTAGTTGTGATCAGACTGTAAATACTAGTTGTGATCAGACTGTAAATACTAGTTGTGATTACAGACTGTAAATACTAGTTGTGATTACAGACTGTAAATACTAATTGTGATTACAGACTGTAAATACTAGTTGTGATTACAGTCTGTAAATACTAGTTGTGATTACAGACTGTAAATACTAATTGTGATCACAGACTGTAAATACTAGTTGTGATTACAGACTGTAAATACTAGTTGTGATTACAGACTGTAAATACTAATTGTGATTACAGACTGTAAATACTAGTTGTGATCAGACTGTAAATACTAGTTGTGATCAGACTGTAAATACTAGTTGTGATCAGACTGTAAATACTAGTTGTGATTACAGACTGTAAATACTAGTTGTGATTACAGACTGTAAATACTAGTTGTGATCACAGACTGTAAATACTAGTTGTGATCACAGACTGTAAATACTAGTTGTGATCAGACTGTAAATACTAATTGTGATTACAGACTGTAAATACTAGGTGTGATCACAGACTGTAAATATTACGGTTGTGATAGACTTTTATTTTTGTAACCGGATGTTTTGATGTACTGGTGATGTGTTCGTGTGGCTCGTGACAGCTGAAGATCGAGCCGACATCAACCGAGTTTACACGAAGCCAACAGCCTTGCCGTTAAAAGCATAGACTGGTATACAGGAATAAAGCTTCACGCTGCATTCAATCATTTAAATGATTGAATATTTATTTATTTCGAGCTCCGTTCATTTAACAAACTAACAGTCATCTGACGTCACCACGGTAACGGCCCCGCGCAGCGCTGAGCTAACATCACCGGTGAACAAAGAGCTCCTTCTTCAACGACATCATTTTTCCTCCGTACTCTCTCGTTATGAGTCATGTGGCCGTCGAACATCTCCACGGTCTTGAGCAGCAGGTGAGCCTTACGTCACGTGTTTGTGTGTTGTTGCTGCGTAAGGTGAGGAGAGTTGTTATAACGTTAGCTTGCCGGCTAGCTTAGCGCTAACGGGACGCTATCCTGCTAGCTAGCGGTGGTGCGCTTGTGTGCTGCGTTCATGTGCTCCTCGGATGCTCGGAGTCCTGAACCCTGAGAGATGTTGATTTGACGTCAGTGTGGTCAGGTAATTTTGTGGCAACAACATGGACGCTTCGAATTAAAGTAACTTCTCAGTTGAGAGTTTATTTAGGTCATTGTTTATTTACGGTAACCAATAGTTACAGCGGGATGTAACAAAGACTGCAGATGATTCTTGTTCCGTGAACTCATTTACTCAGCTGTACTGATGTCGTAATTTCTTTTAACTCGGTAAATTAGTTACCAACGTGTTCTCACGCAGTCCCGAGTGGTTCCGAGTTGTCCCGAGTTTAAGAGCTTTCACGTGAACTCCCACAGTTACTCATTATCCGATTATTCTGACGACACGTGAAGGCAGCGTGATGGTACACTGGCCTGCAGATGAGCGTGGAGACATGCTAGCTTCGTAAGCTTAACAAAATGACAATAAAACAGATCCACTTTAAATATCACATCATGAAACCTGTGTGTGCAGCATCAGATCCACTTTAAATATCACATCATGAAACCTGTGTGTGCAGCATCAGATCCACTTTAAATATCACATCATGAAACCTGTGTGTGCAGCATCAGATCCACTTTAAATATCACAAAAAGAATTAAGAGCCCGGTGTTATAGTTTACCTCTGACTCTCTACATACAGTCTTTATTCTAACTGAAGTGTTGTGTTTCCACCGGCCCCACCAGGTCCACAGATTAAACGCACCCTTTACCTCCTCTGTTCTCTGCGTTGGTCTAGCAGAACATGGAGGTCTGCGGGGCTGCAGCCTGTGGGGCTGTCACGCAAACACTGTGGGACTTAACAGGGCAGCAGGGGATCAACATATCTTTTATTAATTTTTTTCTTACTCTTATCTTAGGCTATCTTTGAATATTAGGTTTGTATGTAAACAACTTTAATCTGCTCAATTTATCCACGCACATACACAGACAAAAACACGGCTTCGCGTTTTGAAAAGTTCCACTCGATATCCTGATATTTAAAGGAGTTCAGCATCGAGCAGCTGA
>CM036557.1:50000-60000 GCA_020745685.1 Tautogolabrus adspersus | reverse complement strand
ATGATGGTGATGATGGTGGTGATGATGGTGATGATGGTGATGGTGATGATGGTGGTGATGATGGTGATGATGATGGTGGTGATGGTGATGATGGTGATGGTGATGATGGTGGTGATGATGGTGATGATGATGGTGATGATGGTGATGGTGATGATGATGGTGATGATGGTGATGGTGATGATGATGGTGATGACACCCAATATTGGGATATTGTTCATAATGATCAAAGACTGCGTGCAAACACTTGCACTCTGTCTTCCTCTCCTCTAAACCGTGTCCTTCGTCTCCCTCACACCTGTCTGAAGAAACAGATCACTATAAGCATCCACCATTCAACAAACAGATTGTATCATTATAAACACACCTGCTGTGTTTAACATGTTTCACACTCATTTTCAGACCTGAAACTATCAAACGTTACATCACTTTGAATCTATCAGGTGTTTTTAAATATCACAGTCTCTTAATGAATGATGGATCACCCTGCAGTCGAGTGCAGCTGTTCACTGTTATGTATCCTCACTGTGTGTTCGTTTGTTTGTGCAGCTGGCTGTCTTGGACTTGAGTGCAGCAGACGCTTCAGGTGGAGGAATAAACCGTAAGTAGACTGAATGTTGCCTCATTGACATACACACACAAACACACACATGACATGTGTCTCTCTGTCTGCAGGCCAATACATTCCTCCACACTTGAGGAACAGCGACCCGTCTAAAAATGGTGTGTAGCTGAAGTCTAAAGCTGTCCTGTGGAGTTTTCTGTCTTTGATCTGAGAGCAGAGTTAGCCGACAGTCATGATTGGGTTTCATTTCCATTTGTTTACATCATTCATTTAGTTTATTCATTGATGTCCATGTTGGCGGGCGAGATCATCTCCGTTCATGTCTCTGCACACTAGGGCTGTCGCGGTACCCGCAAAACTTAATAACCGCGATAAAAACAAGATCACCGCGGTGAACTGCGGCAACCGCCATAACCGAACGTTAAGTCACTTCACCCCACAGAATGTTCTGACGGACACACAGGCAACTGCACTGGTACCTAAACCAAATGTAACTTCACCCCTTTGTTAACATTCCAGCTTTCAGTCAAATGAAAAAGGAGAACCAGCTGATTTAGATGATGCACTTTGTCAAATCTGGCCAAAAAGAACCTGTGAAACGAGGAAACATCTCATTTGAGCCGTCACCTCGCAAATAAACCTAGTGTATATGACCTGCAAGATTATTATGATTGTGAATTTAACTTATTTTATTGTTTTCTTAACAACAACACAGTGAAAATCAGCGACAGAGACAAACGTTCACGCACAGAGCAGTGTGCATGCAGGCAGTGGAGCGCAGCCGACACTACACACACAGATACAGCACCGTCATGGCAGCAACAGTTGTTATAACCATGACAGTTTGTTTTTTAAAACCTGTACAGATCGATTTGGCCAACAGGATACATAACGGTAGACTGAGTAGCCTACTTACTAAATGAGGAAACAAGCTCAACTGGACCAGAACTCAGTTAAGTCTGTGCACGCTCTCTCGCCCTTTCTCTCTCCCGCCATTTCTCTCTCGCCCTTTCTCTCTCTCGCCATTTCTCTCTCTCGGCCTTTCTCTCTCTCGCCATTTCTCTCTCCCGCCATTTCTCTCTCTCACTCTCTCTCGTATATATTCCGTAGTCAAATCATACTGTACAGATTTTTGAAGAATGAACTGTCTTGCGCTTTTTCGTAGTCAAAAGGCTGAAGATGAGGTGATTCTGGTCCTAGCTGTTTCTTGACTTGTGTGCAGCGCTGCTGAGTGTTTGTCTCTTATTATCACAGCGTCATTGTTTACAACATTTATCACCGAAGTAAAAGTCACAATCAAATAATCTTTATTGCTTATAGCCATACATTATTGCTGGCAGGCCAGTTTCTGACTCCTGACTCACAAACAAAAGTGCTCAGTAAATAAATAAAAAAAGGTGCAATAATACCGCACACCGCGTTATTGAGCCACCTTGGATTACCGACAGCCCTACTGCACACGCTGCCTGGTAGAGGCTGACCTGCATGATGTGCTGCTCACTGTGCATCATCGAAATAGAGAGGAGACATGACTTCCTAAAACTCCACAGGGTATCTTTATCACCTGTAACTGTACAGGTAAAACTCTGAAACATGTCTACCTGTCCAGTAGGAAACGCCTTCGCTGCTGGACGACAGGGCGGATACACCATCGCCCCCACCCCCACCTGTAAGTTAACATAAACACACCTGTAAGTTAACATAAACACACCTGTAAGTTAACATAAACACACCTGTAAGTTAACATAAACACACCTGTAAGTTAACATAAACACACCTGTGAGTTAACATAAACACACCTGTGAGTTAACATAAACACACCTGTAAGTTAACATAAACACACCTGTGAGTTAACATAAACACACCTGTAAGTTAACATAAACACACCTGTGAGTTAACATAAACACACCTGTGAGTTAACATAAACACACCTGTGAGTTAACATAAACACACCTGTAAGTTAACATAAACACACCTGTAAGTTAACATAAACACACCTGTGAGTTAACATAAACACACCTGTAAGTTAACATAAACACACCTGTGAGTTAACATAAACACACCTGTGAGTTAACATAAACACACCTGTAAGTTAACATAAACACACCTGTGAGTTAACATAAACACACCTGTAAGTTAACATAAACACACCTGTGAGTTAACATAAACACACCTGTGAGTTAACATAAACACACCTGTGAGTTAACATAAACACACCTGTGAGTTAACATAAACACACCTGTAAGTTAACATAAACACACCTGTGAGTTAACATAAACACACCTGTGAGTTAACATAAACACACCTGTGAGTTAACATAAACACACCTGTGAGTTAACATAAACACACCTGTGAGTTAACATAAACACACCTGTAAGTTAACATAAACACACCTGTGAGTTAACATAAACACACCTGTAAGTTAACATAAACACACCTGTGAGTTAACATAAACACACCTGTAAGTTAACATAAACACACCTGTGAGTTAACATAAACACACCTGTGAGTTAACATAAACACACCTGTAAGTTAACATAAACACACCTGTAAGTTAACATAAACACACCTGTAAGTTAACATAAACACACCTGTAAGTTAACATAAACACACCTGTAAGTTAACATAAACACACCTGTGAGTTAACATAAACACACCTGTAAGTTAACATAAACACACCTGTAAGTTAACATAAACACACCTGTAAGTTAACATAAACACACCTGTGAGTTAACATAAACACACCTGTAAGTTAACATAAACACACCTGTAAGTTAACATAAACACACCTGTGAGTTAACATAAACACACCTGTAAGTTAACATAAACACACCTGTGAGTTAACATAAACACACCTGTGAGTTAACATAAACACACCTGTGAGTTAACATAAACACACCTGTGAGTTAACATAAACACACCTGTGAGTTAACATAAACACACCTGTGAGTTAACATAAACACACCTGTAAGTTAACATAAACACACCTGTAAGTTAACATAAACACACCTGTGAGTTAACATAAACACACCTGTAAGTTAACATAAACACACCTGTGAGTTAACATAAACACACCTGTGAGTTAACAAACACACCTGTGAGTTAACATAAACACACCTGTGAGTTAACATAAACACACCTGTGAGTTAACAAACACACCTGTGAGTTAACATAAACACACCTGTGAGTTAACATAAACACACCTGTGAGTTAACATAAACACACCTGTAAGTTAACATAAACACACCTGTGAGTTAACATAAACACACCTGTGAGTTAACATAAACACACCTGTGAGTTAACATAAACACACCTGTGAGTTAACATAAACACACCTGTGAGTTAACATAAACACACCTGTGAGTTAACATAAACACACCTGTGAGTTAACATAAACACACCTGTGAGTTAACATAAACACACCTGTGAGTTAACATAAACACACCTGTGAGTTAACATAAACACACCTGTGAGTTAACATAAACACACCTGTGAGTTAACATAAACACACCTGTGAGTTAACATAAACACACCTGTGAGTTAACATAAACACACCTGTGAGTTAACATAAACACACCTGTAAGTTAACATAAACACACCTGTAAGTTAACATAAACACACCTGTGAGTTAACATAAACACACCTGTAAGTTAACATAAACACACCTGTGAGTTAACATAAACACACCTGTGAGTTAACATAAACACACCTGTGGGTTTCATCCCATTGTTTTGCAGACGGCTGGGACGGCGGCCGAAACAACTTTGTGAATGGTTACCATGACAACTGCATGATGGCTGGGAACTCTTTCAGCCGTGGCCCGCCTCGCATGGAGCGGGGCCGAGGCAGCATCGGAGGAGGCTTCCGTGGCAACAGGGGCGGAGCCTTCAACCCCATCAATGTAGCACAGCCAATGGGCTTCACGGCGTATGAGAACAAAGGTCGGACACAATAAAGAATTAATTATATAATTAAACTGTATGAAATATTTATTTAAACGTATGTGTACACAGTATTTCCATACCTGTTGAAGATAAGTGTGTGTGTGTGTGTGTGTGTGCGTACAGATGCAGGTGGATGGAACACCAACAAGGACGCTTACAACAGCTTTAGCAACAACAGAGGAAAATCAGCTTTTTATAACGACAGAGGAAACACCAACAGAGGGAGGTGAGCTGTGTGTGTGTGTATGTTAGTTTGCGTGTGTGTGTGTGGCGCGCGGAATGGTTCAGCTGCATGCTCGCCGCACGTACGCACGCACGTATGATTATTTCATTAAAGTCACACACGTACACACGCGCGTGCGGTGTGTAAGTACTACACGCAGCGTGACTTGCGTGTGTTTAATTGTATTGTTCAGTCACTTCAGGCGGTGTTATCTATATCAACAGGACGTTGATGCCCCGGGCCTGACAAGTTGAATAAATCCTGGCGGACTGAAGTCCCATACTCAAGCCGGGCCACAGTACCGATAGCCGGGCAGCCAACTCAACAAAGCCACCGGTCAACCAGACCTCATTTCTCAAAGTTGTGTGGTTTTTTATAGCCTACATGTTATAAAGTCGTGTTTGTGGACAATAGACAGCGGGGCATAGCCCCAGAGAAACGCTGCTCCGGTGATGTTGATCGGTATGGGGTATGATAATAAATCCACTTCCCCGTCCTCCCTCATCTGTGAGCGTCCATCTGTAGAGACCTCAGCGGAGATTCAGTGAGCGCAGCCCCGGTATGCCTGGAGCCAAGCCCGGCACCTCGCTACGGTCCTCCCCGGAGTCAAACGGAACGTGCACCGTTTTAAACTAATAAAACTACAAACTCTTAAACCAGGCAAGACTATTGAAAACAAGCCTTCTCTCTGCTTTGTATAAAAAACGGAGATAGAATGAAAATATTAACAGCAGATTTCAGATTTATCCTCTGATTCTCAAAGCATCAGAAACGATGAGAGCCTTAAAGAGACGTATTTACACACAATATTGAGAATCAGTGGATGTTGATCAAAACCTGCTCACATGTTGTCACAAACACTCTGAGTGTCTCTGATGCTAACGATGTCTTCTTCAGGTATTTTAGTGCCAACATTAAAACATGATCAAATGTTTCCAAACCAACAGACGTGAACTTTTCCTTCAGCGTTGCTCACTGCAGTCTGATCAGCTCCCTTTAATATGAGCCTGGTAGTCCGTTCTTCTACCGGTCCATACTATCAGAATCTAACGCTGTCACTGAGCATTTTAGCGCTGCTCTGCGGCTCGACCAGCGGACCTCTGTATGATCGGGCCGCCTGTGAGGGATATTGTTTTGGATAAGAAGGAAATGTTCAGTTATAATGACATATACAGTGTGATGAAAGCTGGTGATGGAGGCACAACAGCTGGCTGCTGAGTTTGACATGTGAGCTAGAGAAAAGTATGATTCAGACGGGTCGTGAACCCCGCTCTGCCAAATGATAACTCTACACATTACCGCCACGCTAACAGCTGTTGGGGTTTTGCAGAGCTAATACGCGGGCAACATTTCTGTTGGGTTTTCTATGGTAAAATTTGGTTATCAAATTAACATTAATAATTAACTTTATTTAATTATTAATCTAAATCAACAATATTATTAAACTGAGTTAATAAACCTATCGGGGCACCACTCTGAAATCAGAGAAAAACCAAAATCTTACCATATCAGTCTCTAATTAATTAATTAAATACTAGTATTATTGATTAATAATCTGTATTTAATAAATTGAAGGCGTGAAATCCGAACACAGAGCCCTTGCACCCAGCTTATGTCACACTGCAAATACACCAGTAATCACAAACAACTGCTCTTTAAATTATAACAGAGTTTATTTAACAAAGAAGCATCAAGTCGATCAATGAAACTCAATCAAACAAATCACTATTATAAACTAAACTACAGCAAACAAAGAATAAGCAAACAGTGGCACGTGTGTGTGTGTGTGTGTGTGTGTGTGAGAGAGAGAGAGAGAAAGCAAGATGGCGGCGTAACCACGTGGTGGTCACGTGATGTGTGTGTGTAAGAGAGAGAGAAAGCAAGATGGCGGCGTAACCACGTGGTGGTCACGTGATGTGTGTGTGTAAGAGAGAGAGAAAGCAAGATGGCGGCGTAACCACGTGGTGGTCACGTGATGTGTGTGTGTAAGAGAGAGAGAAAGCAAGATGGCGGCGTAACCACGTGGTGGTCACGTGATGTGTGTGTGTAAGAGAGAGAGAAAGCAAGATGGCGGCGTAACCACGTGGTGGTCACGTGATGTGTGTGTGTAAGAGAGAGAGAAAGCAAGATGGCGGCGTAACCACGTGGTGGTCACGTGATGGCGGCCACTCACACAGGCCTCCTCGCCGGGTCTATCGTCTAGCCTGGCGGGGCCGAGTTAAGCTCTGTCTCAGCAGCGTCTGAACAACTACGAGTGTACAGGCCTATATGTGTGAGTGTGCCTATGTGTGTGCTGGCGCGATCTCAGACTCGGTCTCCAGATGTGCGTCTGCGCCAAAGGTGTAGGTGTGTGTGTGTAGAAGAGAGGGGGAGAAAAAGACAGCAGTCTGGAGCTCACGCACAACTCGGGAATAATTAACTTCAATACCAGAAGCCAGTGGCCGAATTTAAGTTAGACGGTGTTTACACTGGTCGTCCTGATCATGAAGATAATAACCCGGCTAACGCTAGAGCTCACAGAGAAACACACACAAGACAACAAAAGAGGTTTACACTTTGGACGCGGCGGTCCATGAAAAGTAAACAAAGAGGTTTTAACCTAATAAAACCCGAGACGCAGTGGTCAAGTAACAAACAAATATTATCCCCGTTTCACATTAATAAATCAATTATTAAATACACTCCCTAAAGCTAACTGCCCAGACCTAATGAAGCCTCACTTGTAAACCGTTATGTCCCGCGGTTGATGAGAGGAAAAGTCCGGTGGACGAAGCAGATGTCCAGTCTGTTCCAGTGCAGGTTAGCTGTGTTGGCGGCGGCGTTTCCCAGCGGGTCGTTGTGTTCTCCGTCGAGCGAGATGATCTCCGTGGATGTCCTGTTCGTTGCAGGACGGGACGAGACGTATTCTTTACAGTCTCTGGATAAACCGTTTTCATTCGGTTTCTGAATGAGACGCTCTGTCGAGATGCGTTCAATGGATAATCAGAGCTCGGGATTCCGGAACACTTTCCTTGCTGGAGGCCTTGGGAAACCTGCGAGTGCGCGCCAACTTTCAAACAAAGAGCAGCGTGCTTTAAAGCGTGAGGGGGGGGGGTATCTCCGGACGGAGAACAGAGGAGTTGTGTCCCCTGATGCTGGTAGCATGTGAAGAGGAAGAAAAATGGGATACAACTCCTTTTATTCACCCTAAAATTCACACCTATGTGTTAGGTGTTGCAAAGCATGCTGGGAGTATCCCTGCAGTGCATGCTGGGAGTTAGAGTCTTTTCCTGGTAACTGATTACCAGTCAGTCTTCTCCAAAACGGGACACAGGCCTGAGTTTTGTCTGCCATTCTGGCTGGCCCCAACACAGCCCTGCTGAACTTTAAAGTTAAATCTCCCTGTTGATATAGATAACACCTCTGAAGTGACTTACAGACACACAAACGTGCGTCTGTAAGTCACGCTGCGTGTACATGTGTGACTTTAGTGAAATAATCACACATGCAGCTGAACCATTCCGCACGCCACAGTGTGTGACTCCAAGAAAAAAGTCTACTACACTGAGAAGTGTGTGTGTGTGTGTGTGTGTGTGTGTGTGTGTGTGTGTGTGTGTGTGTGTGTGTGTGTGTGTGTGTGTCTGTGTGTCTGTCTGTCTGTGTGTCTGTCTGTGTGTCTGTCTGTGTGTGTGTGTGTGTGTGTGTGTGTGTGTGTGTGTGTGTGTGTGTGTGTGTGTGTGTGTGTGTGTGTGTGTGTGTGTGTGTGTCTGTCTGTCTGTCTGTGTGTGTGTGTGTGTGTGTGTGTGTGTGTGTGTGTGTGTGTGTGTGTGTGTGTCTGTGTGTGTGTGTGTGTGTCTGTGTGTGTGTGTGTGTCTGTGTGTGTGTGTGTGTGTGTGTGTGTGTGTGTGTGTGTGTGTGTGTGTGTGTGTGTGTGTGTGTGTGTGTGTGTGTGTGTGTGTGTGTGTGTGTGTGTGTGTGTGTGTGTCTGTCTGTCTGTGTGTGTGTGTGTGTCTGTGTGTGTGTGTGTGTGTGTCTGTGTGTGTGTGTGTGTCTGTGTGTGTGTGTGTGTGTGTGTGTGTGTGTGTGTGTGTGTGTGTCTGTGTGTGTGTGTGTGTGTCTGTGTGTGTGTGTGTCTGTGTCTGTGTGTGTGTGTGTCTGTCTGTGTGTGTGTCTGTGTGTGTATGTGTCTCTGTGTCTGTGTGTGTGTGTGTGTGTGTGTGTGTGTGTGTGTGTGTGTGTGTGTGTGTGTGTCTGTGTGTGTGTGTGTGTGTACAGGTTCGATCACGGGGGGTTTGGAGGAGGCGGAGGAGGAAACAGTCGCTGGGTGGAGGAGGTCAGAGATGATGGAGACTGGTCCAAACCGACTCCACGAAATGAACGGCTCGAACAGTAAGTCTGACATTATACCAGTTATAAAGGTTTTAATGGTGTCACTGGTTTAATGGTGTCACTGGTTTAATGGTGTCACTGGTTTAATGGTGTCACTGGTTTAATGGTGTCACTGGTTTTAACGGTGTCACTGGTTTTAACGGTGTCACTGGTTTAATGGTGTCACTGGTTTTAATGGTGTCACTGGTTTGAACAGTGTCACTGGTTTAATGGTGTCACTGGTTTTAACGGTGTCGCTGGTTTTAACGGTGTCGCTGGTTTAATGGTGTCACTGGTTTGACAGGTGTCACTGGTTTTAACGGTGTCACTGGTTTTAATGGTGTCACTGGTTTAATGGTGTCACTGGTTTAATGGTGTCACTGGTTTAATGGTGTCACTGGTTTGAACGGTGTCACTGGTTTAATGGTGTCACTGGTTTGAACGGTGTCACTGGTTTTAACGGTGTCACTGGTTTGAACGGTGTCGCTGGTTTAATGGTGTCACTGGTTTGAACGGTGTCACTGGTTTTAATGGTGTCACTGGTTTTAATGGTGTCACTGGTTTAATGGTGTCACTGGTTTAATGGTGTCACTGGTTTGAACGGTGTCACTGGTTTAATGGTGTCACTGGTTTAATGGTGTCACTGGTTTGAACAGTGTCACTGGTTTAATGGTGTCACTGGTTTTAACGGTGTCACTGGTTTTAACGGTGTCGCTGGTTTAATGGTGTCACTGGTTTGAACGGTGTCACTGGTTTTAATGGTGTCACTGGTTTTAATGGTGTCACTGGTTTAATGGTGTCACTGGTTTAATGGTGTCACTGGTTTTAACGGTGTCACTGGTTTTAACGGTGTCACTGGTTTAATGGTGTCACTGGTTTGAACAGTGTCACTGGTTTTAACGGTGTCACTGGTTAAATGGTGTC
>CM036557.1:30000-42500 GCA_020745685.1 Tautogolabrus adspersus | reverse complement strand
GGTTTGATTGAAGCCTCTGACACTCGTAGTTTGACGTTGTGGTGTCGGCGGTTTGATTGAAGCCTCTGACGCTCGTAGTTTGACGTTGTGGTGTCGGCGGTTTGATTGAAGCCTCTGACGCTCGTAGTTTGACGTTGTGGTGTCGGCGGTTTGATTGAAGCCTCTGACGCTCGTAGTTTGACGTTGTGGTGTCGGCGGTTTGATTGAAGCCTCTGACGCTCGTAGTTTGACGTTGTGGTGTCGGCGGTTTGATTGAAGCCTCTGACGCTCGTAGTTTGACGTTGTGGTGTCGGCGGTTTGATTGAAGCCTCTGACGCTCGTAGTTTGACGTTGTGGTGTCGGCGTTTTGATTGAAGCCTCTGACGCTCGTAGTTTGACGTTGTGGTGTCGGCGGTTTGATTGAGGCCTCTGACGCTCGTAGTTTGACGTTGTGGTGTCGGCGGTTTGATTGAAGCCTTTGACGCTCGTAGTTTGACGTTGTGGTGTCGGCGGTTTGATTGAAGCCTCTGACGCTCGTAGTTTGACGTTGTGGTGTCGGCGGTTTGATTGAAGCCTTTGACGCTCGTAGTTTGACGTTGTGGTGTCGGCGGTTTGATTGAAGCCTCTGACACTCGTAGTTTGACGTTGTGGTGTCGGCGGTTTGATTGAAGCCTCTGACGCTCGTAGTTTGACGTTGTGGTGTCGGCGGTTTGATTGAAGCCTCTGACGCTCGTAGTTTGACGTTGTGGTGTCGGCGGTTTGATTGAAGCCTCTGACGCTCGTAGTTTGACGTTGTGGTGTCGGCGGTTTGATTGAAGCCTCTGACGCTCGTAGTCCTACATTGTTTTGAAAGCACGTGACTTTGTCGTGTGTGATTGAGAATATTCAGTGGGAAGAACTGTCATGTAGGTTTCATAGAACCATGGTTACATTTGTAACCTTTGTGTAACCTTGTGGTGTTGGTGATTTCATTAAAGTCATCCCCAGCGAGGTTCAGGAAAGTTCTGCGGACAACGTGGAGAAGCCGGGTAAGCCTCCACATTAAATGGATGTAATATTTCTTCTGCCTGCTCTGAATCATTCTTTCAGTTATTTTGTGTTTGATTTTGTTGTTCACAGTCCGGATGTGTCGGCTCCCACCTGCCTGCTCTGTTCTTATAGTTGATGTTTTTATGAGTTTTTCTGTTGGCCTGATTCTGATCAGTGTGTTTGTGGATTCATAACTGATCATCAGGATTATTATGATTTAAAGTCTGCTGCTGTTTCTCATTTCATCCTCATGTTTCTGCACTCTTCAGTTCATACAAACACGCATGATGTTTCATACTAACACACACTACACTGACATCATTAATCATCAGTCAAACACACTGAAACTGTGTGTTCATGAAACGCCTTACACTTCCTGTGTCCCAGTAAAACAGGAAACACAAGGACTGAAAGCTTGATATAAGCCCGCCCCTTTTCTCTCTGCACCAATCATAATCAAGAACTGTAACCGAAAGAGATGAGCTCTGTGCTCAACTTTAATTAAACCCAAATCAAGAAGAATTAGAGACTTTATCTTTCATTAAGTCAAATCTCTGCAGGGGCACTCAGACTCCGCCCCTCACCTGTAACTCTGACCTCAGGTGGGTTTTCTCTCGCTCCCTCAGGTAAGGACTCTCTCACTCTGGTGTTTGTGGAAACCAAGAAAGGTGCTGACGCCCTGGAGGACTTCCTGTACCGCGAGGGTTACGCCTGCACCAGTATCCATGGCGATCGCTCCCAGAGAGACCGTGAGGAGGCGCTGAGTCAGTTCAGATCAGGAAAATGTCCCATCCTCGTCGCCACGGCGGTCAGTCACTAATACATGACTACTGTGTAAACTTAAAATCTATACATACATACCTTACATATACAGGTGTTCAGGTACAGAACATTACTACGATACATCCTTTACTTATTGTTTTTTCTATACACCTTTTAAAGAAAGATATATTTGTGTGTGTTTATCTGTGTTCAGGTAGCGGCTCGAGGTCTGGACATCTCTAACGTCAAACACGTCATCAACTTCGACCTGCCCAGTGACATCGAGGAGTACGTCCATCGAATCGGACGAACTGGACGAGTCGGAAACCTGGGTAACAGACATGTCATAAAATCATTGTATAGATTATAATAATAATAATTCAATACAATCATTCTAACATTTATTCACAACACGAAGGCCTGGCCACGTCTTTCTTTAACGATAAAAACGGGAACATCACCAAGGACCTGCTGGACATCCTGGTTGAGGCCAAACAGGAAGTGCCCTCGTGGCTGGAGAGTCTGGCTTATGAGCACCAACATAAGAGCAGCAACAGGGGGCGCTCTAAGAGGTAAACGCTGACGAATGATATCCGTCATATGGAAAGGTTTGACCCTGTACTCGGGTTTATTTCATATTCATTTTGTCTTCAGGTTCTCTGGCGGGTTTGGAGCTCGTGATTACCGTCAGACGGCTGCAGGAGGAAACGCCGGAGGGTTCGGAGGACGAGGAGGTCGGAACCAGGCCGGACACGGAGGAAACCGAGGCTTCGGAGGAGGTGAGTGTCTGAGCGATCAGCTGGAGGGTGACTTGTTAATAAATGTAATATGTTTGCACAGTGAAGATGAAACCTAGAAAACATGGACACGTAATGCTTTTCTAACGGTCAGCAGGATTAATGTAGAGTTTCACTCTGTTGTCACTTCTGCTGTGGACAAGAATTTGAGCAGTGAACAGTTGATGCAGGCGTCCTACAGGGATCAATATGAAGCCCACTGTGATTTACATACATTCTGCATATTATTTATTTAAATGATTTTTTCCCCTTTTTCATTTCCCGTTTTAAACTCTGACATCAACGGTCCGTCAGAGAATACTCAAATGATTGGTCGAAGGTGTTCTGTTGAATTCTTTCCAGTAAAACGTCTTCAGAAGAGTTTCACAGTCCTTCATTGAAAAGATCAGATGGTTATAGTTTAATATTTGTGTTTCCTCGCTGCAGGTGGTTTCAGTAACTTCTACACTAGCGACGGATATGGAGGAAACTACACACACTCGACAGTCGACTGGTGGGGAAACTAAACTCACCTGTCCAGGTCTCCTCTCCTCCCTCACCTGTCCTCCTCTCTGTCAGTGTCTCCTCCACATCGAGAGCTCACCTGCATGTTATGAAACTATTTATAGACCCCTCCTTCATCTCTCTGTACAATCACACCTTTATTTCTCCATGGAAGTCTTTAAATATTCGATGATTCTGTTCACTCTGGCGATCATGTTAGACTCCCACTAACAGAAGCTTTGCTCTGATTGGTTAGTGTTTAAAGAGTAACAACCTGTCAAATTAAACTGCTGTTCTTTAAGGATCATATTTTCAGATCAGCTGTGAAACAAATCCATTGTTTAACTTTGAGTTTTTGATCCTGTGAACGTCCCCTCATCTTTGTAACGCACGGCCACGAGGAAAACCACGGCCCAACCCTTTTCTAAATGTAACACAGACCAGACGTCCAAGCTGGGACACGTGTGGAAATGATTTAAGTACACAATCTGAACGCAGAAACAGAAAAGGTTTAGTTTTGTCCTTTTAGAGACACTTTAAAGAAAAGATTGATGATGAACATGAAGCTAACAAACTAAACACGTCATTATTTTCTGTACTGTGCCTTTAAGAATCTCAACTCTTTCTCTGTTTGTGTTTATTTCAATAACACCTTCAACTATCAGCCAACTGTGACTAGAAAAGTGTTTAACGTCCTGTTTGAGTTCAAATGTGTTCTTATTTCTATCTGGAAGGAAACTAACTGGACCTGGACTAAATCAAACCTTGGCACAAAAACCAAATCGAAACAAAAACTGAAACCACAGATGACTGTGATACTTTCTCCAGGTGTATCAAATAAAAGAATTCCTGTGATCAAATAGAACAGCAGTGGTTTAATGCTTTTTGTGAACACGAGTTCTTTAAATAAACTTCCTTAATGTCACGTGACGGCTGTTTGAGCTCACTGTTGATTTCTCAGAGCAAACTGTCGCCGAGGTTGAACCAAAGCCAAATGTGTAACGGTTCAAAGGATTTCTCCGTGTCTGTTGGAGCGACTCGGTGACTTGTTGCTCTGCAGAGATCAACTCGTTTTCTCCTCAAACAACAAACTCTGGATTCAAAGAAAAATCCAAACTCAAGAGTTCAAACTGTTGTCGCTCACTCTATCCTGGAGAGTCACATGAAGAGTTTCCCTAAAATCAGTCTTTACACCTTATCCATCGCTTGATTCATCACGTCTGTTCATCATCTGTTCATCACGTCTGTTCACGATCGCTTGGTGTTGAAGATGCTGCGTTTAGGGACCGGTGTTGAAGATGCTGCGTTTAGGGACCGGTGTTGAAGATGCTGCCTTTAGGGACCGGCGTTGAAGATGCTGCCTTTAGGGACCGGTGTTGAAGAGGCTGCCTTTAGGGACCGGTGTTGAAGATGCTGCGTTTAGGGACCGGTGTTGAAGATGCTGCCTTTAGGGACCGGTGTTGAAGATGCTGCCTTTAGGGACCGGCGTTGAAGATGCTGCCTTTAGGGACCGGTGTTGAAGAGGCTGCCTTTAGGGACCGGTGTTGAAGATGCTGCGTTTAGGGACCGGTGTTGAAGATGCTGCCTTTAGGGACCGGTGTTGAAGATGCTGCCTTTAGGGACCGGTGTTGAAGATGCTGCCTTTAGGGACCGGTGTTGAAGATGCTGCCTTTAGGGACCGGTGTTGAAGATGCTGCGTTTAGGGACCGGCGTTGAAGATGCTGCCTTTAGGGACCGGTGTTGAAGATGCTGCGTTTAGGGACCGGTGTTGAAGATGCTGCGTTTAGGGACCGGTGTTGAAGATGCTGCGTTTAGGGACCGGTGTTGAAGATGCTGCGTTTAGGGACCGGTGTTGAAGATGCTGCGTTTAGGGACCGGTGTTGAAGATGCTGCGTTTAGGGACCGGTGTTGAAGATGCTGCGTTTAGGGACCGGTGTTGAAGATGCTGCGTTTAGGGACCGGTGTTGAAGCTCTTTTCTCCCTATAAAATGTTCAGATAATCATTGTGGTAGCATGTAGCATAGCATGGCTATGGTTTAACCTTCAGGCTGTGAGCATCATATAAATATGAATTAAATGAATGACCTCTGTCGTCTCACTCCACGAGTTCAATACCTGTCCACTGATCAGAGAGGGTTGAATTAAACACACCTGTCCACTGATCAGAGCGGTTTGAATTAAACACACCTGTCCACTGATCAGAGAGGGTTGAATTAAACACACCTGTCCACTGATCAGAGCGGTTTGAATTAAACACACCTGTCCACTGATCAGAGCGGGTTTGAATTAAACACACCTGTCCACTGATCAGAGAGGGTTTGAATTAAACACACCTGTCCACTGATCAGAGAGGGTTGAATTAAACACACCTGTCCACTGATCAGAGAGGGTTGAATTAAACACACCTGTCCACTGATCAGAGAGGGTTTGAATTAAACACACCTGTCCACTGATCGAGAGGGTTTGAATTAAACACACCTGTCCACTGATCAGAGCGGGTTGAATTAAACACACCTGTCCACTGATCAGAGAGGGGTTGAATTAAACACACCTGTCCACTGATCAGAGAGGGTTTGAATTAAACACACCTGTCCACTGATCAGAGCGGGTTGAATTAAACACACCTGTCCACTGATCAGAGCGGGTTGAATTAAACACACCTGTCCACTGATCAGAGCGGTTTGAATTAAACACACCTGTCCACTGATCAGAGCGGTTTGAATTAAACACACCTGTCCACTGATCAGAGCGGGTTGAATTAAACACACCTGTCCACTGATCAGAGAGGGTTTGAATTAAACACACCTGTCCACTGATCAGAGAGGGTTTGAATTAAACACACCTGTCCACTGATCAGAGCGGTTTGAATTAAACACACCTGTCCACTGATCAGAGAGGGTTTGAATTAAACACACCTGTCCACTGATCAGAGCGGTTTGAATTAAACACACCTGTCCACTGATCAGAGAGGGTTTGAATTAAACACACCTGTCCACTGATCAGAGCGGTTTGAATTAAACACACCTGTCCACTGATCAGAGAGGGTTGAATTAAACACACCTGTCCACTGATCAGAGAGGGTTTGAATTAAACACACCTGTCCACTGATCAGAGCGGGTTGAATTAAACACACCTGTCCACTGATCAGAGAAGGTTTGAATTAAACACACCTGTCCACTGATCAGAGAGGGTTTGAATTAAACACACCTGTCCACTGATCAGAGAAGGTTTGAATTAAACACACCTGTCCACTGATCAGAGCGGTTTGAATTAAACACACCTGTCCACTGATCAGAGAGGGGTTGAATTAAACACACCTGTCCACTGATCAGAGAAGGTTTGAATTAAACACACCTGTCCACTGATCAGAGAAGGTTTGAATTAAACACACCTGTCCACTGATCAGAGAAGGTTTGAATTAAACACACCTGTCCACTGATCAGAGCGGTTTGAATTAAACACACCTGTCCACTGATCAGAGAAGGTTTGAATTAAACACACCTGTCCACTGATCAGAGCGGTTTGAATTAAACACACCTGTCCACTGATCAGAGAAGGTTTGAATTAAACACACCTGTCCACTGATCAGAGAAGGTTTGAATTAAACACACCTGTCCACTGATCAGAGAAGGTTTGAATTAAACACACCTGTCCACTGATCAGAGAAGGTTTGAATTAAACACACCTGTCCACTGATCAGAGCGGGTTGAATTAAACACACCTGTCCACTGATCAGAGCGGTTTGAATTAAACACACCTGTCCACTGATCAGAGCGGTTTGAATTAAACACACCTGTCCACTGATCAGAGAGGGGTTGAATTAAACACACCTGTCCACTGGTTTGAAACACGTGGATGATTTCTGCACAGACTCTGTTTGGTCTCACCTGTCACTGGTCAGTTTAAAGGAGGATGGTTAAATTGCTGATGACAATCAATGATGCAGGATTTCTTGGTGTAGTTTCCATGACAACAGAATAATGAAGTTTACCACCTTTTTTCTCCCAGATAATCTCGAGCTTGAGTTTGATAATCTTTCTCAGTTGAGCTATAAATAACAGTTTAGATCATAGGAGCGCTAACAGCTAGCTCAGAGTTTGTGCCTGTTGAATGTTCTCACATTCACAGCTATTGGCTGCTTGAAATGCCAATCAATCTTAAGTCCCGCCCACGCTTCCTGTTTCAAACACATAACATGCTAACTGTGCTCGCTGTGACAGATTTGAAATGTTTTTGAAACTCTTAATGTCACAGAGTTTCATTTTTATAACTTTTAATTTAATAACTTTTGATATCAAACATCGTGAGGAGACAGGTGTGTACTGAAACTCATCACCTTACAGGTGGAGAGACACTCTTTATTCTTTGGACACTTCAGGAAGTAATCACCTCCAAACACTAAGTGTGTGTGTGTGTGTGTGTGTGTGTGTGTGTGTGTGTGTGTGTGTGTGTGTGTGTGTGTGTGTGTGTGTGTGTGTGTGTGTGTGTGTGTGTGTGTGAAAACATGTTTGAAGTCTAATATAATACATTTAAAGTGCACAAAGTTAAAGCTTCATGAATGAATGTGGTTCAGTGTGGAAACGTTGCTGTGCCTTTTAACGGCCACTAGGAGGCAGACAGAAGTACGGTTAGTGTCAGTTACTGACACACAGATATATGCAACTTTCTAAAAACCTGCTCATCTAATGCTAACCGTTAGCCTGGTCTGTAAGCACTAGCTAATGCTAACATGCTAAAGTCTGATAATGAACATGATAACATGTTCACTCTGAGCTTGTTAGCAAGCTGTTGTTAGCATGTATTAGCTGTGTTGGAATCAGCTGTTAGCTTAGTTTGATCACAGTGAGTCTGCTTTTAATGTGATAACAT
The DNA here is from genome assembly GCA_020745685.1 of Tautogolabrus adspersus. NCBI lineage: Eukaryota > Metazoa > Chordata > Actinopteri > Labriformes > Labridae > Tautogolabrus > Tautogolabrus adspersus. Next base: position 34,581 of record CM036557.1, on the reverse strand, counting down.
CAGATTCAGTTATTTAATAACAACAGCTGTTTGATTGTTTTAATCATTAAATCATCACAGCTCCATCCATCTTCTTCCTCTTATCCGAGGTCAGGTTGGCAACAGGTGAATTAAATGAACCATGACTTCCCTCTCCCCAGCAACATTTTCCAGCTCCTCTTGCCTGGAAAAAACTCCAAAAGGGAGTTGTCCCGTTAAATGTGAAAGCTCCTCACACTTTCTCTAAGGCTGAGCTCAAACACACTTCAGAGGAAACTCAGTCAAGCCTTACCTTTAACCTCTGCCAAGGTTAAAGGTAAGGCTTCCCCCAGATCTTCAGACTCTGCCTCCCCTGCAGAGAACGTGTTGGTTGGGTTAAGTAGTTCCTCCAAGTATTCCTTCCACCACCCAATGATATCCCCAGTCCAGGTCAGCACTTCTCCACCCCTGTTAACAGTCTTGGGCAAGCCCTGCATTCCCCTCTTTAGGACCATCTAATTGTTTGCCAGAACTTCCTTGAGGCCAACTGAAAGTCCTTTTCCATAGCCTCCCAGAACTCCCAAACCCCGGTTTTTGCTTCCCCAACCATTAAAGTCGCAGCCCTCAGAGCCACTGAATACCTGTCAGCTGCTTCCAGAGAGCTCTGGGCAAGCCAAGCTCAAAAGGCCTCCTTCTTCAGCCTAGCAGCTTCCTTCACCGCTGGTGGACACCAACGGGTTCTAAGGTTGCTCCCATGACAGGCAACGGTCTTCTGGCCACTACTTCTAGCAGCCACTTACAAAATGTAAAGCCAATGAAGGCTTTGAACATGTACCACTTAGACTCCTGTCTCAACCTCCCCCTGGATGCACAAGAAATTCTTACGGAGGGGAGAATTGAAGACCTCATGGAGATGATCCCAGTTCACCCACACTATACAATTAGGTTTACTAAGACTGTCCGGCAAGCTCCCCCTCCAGGTAGTGATCAGTTGACAGCTCTGCTCGTCTCTTCACCTTAAGTGTCCAAGACCATATGGCCATGGATCTGATGACACGACCACAAATTAAATCATGGATCTTTGGCCTAGGGTGTTCTGGTGCTAACTACACGAACGAACATCCCTATTTTCAAACATGGTGTTTGTTATGGCCGATCCATGACAACCACAAAAGTCCAATAACAAAACAATGCTTGTGTTTAGATCAGGCAGGCTCCATCATTGCTCAAGTGGGCGTTAAAATCCCCCAGAAGAATTTTAGGGTCCTCAGCGGAACCATACCAAACGCTGTTTGGTGCATATGCACACAAAACAGTCCGAGCCGTCCTCTCCGCCCCCCTTTGTTTACCAAGGAGAACTCCAACAAAGCGGCACTCAGCCGGGGGCTTGTGAGTCTGGTCCCTCCCATCACAGCTGTAACATTTGATCATTTGGTCATCACAGCTTTTACTCCTTTTTTTATTAATTCAATGGTAAAAAATAAACGAAAGTTCTTGTTTAGAAATTCAGCACTTTTTGAATAGTTTTCAAAATCCTCCAATGCCTTAAATTCCAGCAGACAATGAAGTAACCATTAAAATGGCAACAGACACACTCACGGTGTCTCCATGGTAACAAGTTTGTGTGATTGGTGAACATTAAACGGTGCTACGCTCCCAATGCTGCATCAGAAAGACTTCAAATCCCAGCATGCTTTACAGGAAGCTGTGTAATTAAAGTCCTGTGTGTGTGTACCTGTGTGTGTGTGTGTGTGTGTGTGTGTGTGTGTGTGTGTGTGTGTGTGTGTGTGTGTGTGTGTGTGTGTACCTGTGTGTGTCTGTGTGTGTGTGTGTGTGTGCGTGTGTGTGTGTACGTGTGTGTGTGTACGTGTGTGTGTGTGTGACCAGGTGCAGAGACTCCCTCTCTCGGTTGTGTGTTTGAGTGTTTGTGCTAAATTTATTTTTCTACGCTGAAATAAAAGAAGATATTTTACAGAGACAGAAACACTGAGTGTTGGGCTGAGTGTACATTTCTATTTTTTCTGGGGTAGTGTGAGCTTTCTCCTCTTAATGCAACACGTGCACACGCTCTCTTCAATGTGTTAAAAAAACACACCAGAACTGTAAGGTTGTCACACAGAGCTTCTCCCACACACACACACACACACACACACACACACACACACAGACACACACACACACACACACACACACACAGACACACACACACACACACAGAGACACACACACACACAGACACACACACACACACACACACACACACACACACACACACACACACACACACACACACACACACACACACACAGACACACACACACACAGACACACACACACACACACACACACACACAGACACACACACACACACACAGAGACACACACACACAGACACACACACACACACACACACAGACACACACACACACACACAGAGACACACACACACACAGACACACACACACACACACACACACACAGACACACACACACACACACAGAGACACACACACAGACACACACACACACACATACACACACACACAGAGCTGCTGGACTTTATTCTCACTAGTTAACTGGTCACACTGGTTTAAGTGTAAACAGACTCGGTGTGTTTTGATGACATGTTGAAGACGTGTCGGCGTGCACGTGTTCCCTTTAAATAATCAGATCACCTGTCGGAGGTAACATCTCCAACAAGCCGCCATCTTTAATCTGAGTACTGAATTTGACGATTCCACCATAATGCCAAGGTTTGGATTAAAAACTAATTAAACGTTCGTACGACAGTTTTATAAAAAATACAATAAAAACATGCTGTTAAAAAAAAGGTTCTGTCCAATCAGATTCTTTGCTTTTATTTAACCCCTCCCTCCCTGATATAAACGTCTTGAAGTCTTATAAACACACAGACTGAGCTGTGCTTCTATCGCTGTGTTCTCGTGAGCTCGATAATTTCAGGCGAGTCGTGAGTGTGTCAGGTTGGACATTTGGACCAATCAGGAGCCAGCAAACACCCGGAGGGTTTTAATGCAGCTGATAAAGAATCTGTGCTCCTTTCATTTAAAAAAATCAAAGATGAGTGAAAGAAATGGAATGTGGCCGCAGTTTCTCTGCTCCTGATTGGTCTGCCCCGCCCCCTCACAGCAGCCTGTAGGTAGTTTCTGCTTCCTGTATTAGTTTAGCTGCAGCCGTGCACGTAGACGACACCGCACGAAGAACACGGCGACTATGCTTCTGATTGACCACCAATAAAGTTTGATCTGAAAACGTCTACGCTGTTTGGGATTCTTCTTCTGTGGTGTTTGTGTGTTTTCTTCTTCTGTGGTGTTTGGGTGTTTTCTTCTTCTGTGGTGTTTGGGTGTTTTCTTCTTCTTTGATGTTTGTGTGTTTTCTTCTTCTTTGGTGTTTGGGTGTTTTCTTCTTCTGTGGTGTTTGTGTGTTTTCTTCTTCTGTGGTGTTTGGGTGTTTTCTTCTTCTTTGATGTTTGTGTGTTTTCTTCTTCTTTGGTGTTTGTGTGTTTTCTTCTTCTTTGGTGTTTGTGTGTTTTCTTCTTCTGTGGTGTTTGTGTGTTTTCTTCTTCTTTGGTGTTTGTGTGTTTTCTTCTTCTGTGGTGTTTGTGTGTTTTCTTCTTCTTTGGTGTTTGTGTGTTTTCTTCTTCTTTGGTGTTTGTGTGTTTTCTTCTTCTGTGGTGTTTGTGTGTTTTCTTCTTCTGTGGTGTTTGTGTGTTTTCTTCTTCTGTGGTGTTTGTGTGTTTTCTTCTTCTGTGGTGTTTGTGTGTTTTCTTCTTCTGTGGTGTTTGTGTGTTTTCTTCTTCTGTGGTGTTTGGGTGTTTTCTTCTTCTGTGGTGTTTGGGTGTTTTCTTCTTCTGTGGTGTTTGTGTAGCACAAAGAGTCAGACAGCTCTCTGGGGTTCTTCTTCAGTTTATTGAATGATTGATTCAGTTCATTTGTGGTCAAACATTGAGAGAAATATAAAAATATATATCTGACACAGATGTGAGACGATCTCTCTTTAAACGTTGGATGTTTAAAATAAATGACAGTTGACCTGAAATGTTTGTGCTTTCAAAGGTTATTCATGAAATATCAGAAACACCTTCATATCTTCAAATCAGTGAAAGACTTCTAGAATTACTAACCAGTGCAGATAATTGAATCGGTACTTAGACAACTGAAATCTTGGTTATGACCCTGACATTAATGAGTGTGTGAGCAGAACGTCTTCAGACACTGCACAGTGTCCCACTCTTTAACACAGGCACGTTAAGGCCGTCAGCTTTAATGACCTGTGTATCTCTCATCAGGTGGTGAAGTCTGAGTCCTGTCAGTCGAGCTGCAGGGCAGAGCCCACTCACGTGTCCATCACATGTTGAAGCTCTGCTGTGATTGGTTGTTGGTCCTCTTCTGTGTTCAACCAGAAGTCTGGGTTGTCCTGATACCATTTCACTGTGGGACAAAACTCAGATTAAAACCATGTAAAGTCAGGAAACAGCTGATTAACACCAAGGTGTGTGTACACCTGTCTGTACCTGCTGTCTGTACCTGTGTACACACCTGTGTGTACACCTGTCTGTACCTGTGTGTACAACTGTCTGTACCTGTACCTGTGTGTACACCTGTG
>CM036557.1:0-25000 GCA_020745685.1 Tautogolabrus adspersus | reverse complement strand
CAGTTTCAGCATTTCCTGCACCTCCAGCTGCAGGGTTTCCACTAGGTTTAATTGGACAATGTAGTGACGTTGGCTGATTGGTTGTCTCTCTTCCAGCCGGATAACATGCTCAACTACAGAGTTTTTTTTCCTGGATTGGCAGCAAACGAAGAAGAAGCCTTCTGACCAGATGTAGCAGGTCAGGATTTTCTGGACCAGTCTCCTCTTCTTCCTCAAGGTTCACCTTGCTTCAATGCCCAGTTGTTCATAGAGGAGCTGCATAAGTCTGTTTGTGTGTCAGAGTGTGTGTGCTGCCTGCAGTCAGTGACGGTGTGTGTGTGTGTGTGTGTGTGTGTGTGTGTGTACCCTGTGTGTGTCCCAGTAGGACAGGACGTGTGTCTCTGCAGCAGCTTTGGTAGCAGCGTACGGGTTGTTTGGTCTCAGTGGACTCATCTCATGGAAGCCCTGCAGAGAGAAACACACCTGTTCATCTCCCACAATCCTTCACTGCAGTGTGTCAAAGACACCAGCAGCAACCACATTGTTGACAAATGAAGCCAATGTGGAAGAGAAGAGAAACTTCCTCAATGATGACACCAGTGAGACTACGTCCATGTTTCATACAGTCTCTGATAAACTGGAGGTGTGTTTACCTGTCCCGGCCCGGCCCCGTACACCTCGTCTGTGCTGATGTAGATGAAGCGGTGCAGCGTGTGAGGAGCCTGATGAGCGGCCGACAGTAAAACTCGTGTTCCTTCAACGTTAACCCGATGGAAACATGACGGAGACTCAAACGACGACTCTGATGGAAGATTCAAACATGATGATATTAAAGTTAATGTTATTCAGGTGTCTAATATCTCACCTGATCTCTACATTCATTATCATTCATTCATGAATGAATCAGTTTCTTACCAACGTGAGTTTTTGCTGCCAGGTGAAAAACCACGTCGATGTTTTCTGTGTTGAAGATCTGATTCATCAGCTGAGAGTTACAGACGTCCCCCTAAAGAATTATACAAACCTTCTGATGTTCGTCATCATGTCACACTTTAAATAAAGTTCAATGATTCAAAGAGTTTCTCACCCTGATCAACAAGTAGTTGGATTGGTCCTCCACAGCCTGCAGACTCCTCCTACTGCAGCAGTAATCCAGCTGACAGAGACACACAGGTACACACACACAGGTACACACCTGATTACACACACACACAGGTACACACACCTGATTACACACACACAGGTACACACACACACACACAGGTACACACCTGATTACACACACACACACACACACACGTACACACAGCTGATTACACACACACAGGTACACACCTGATTACACACACACACACACACACACAGGTACACACACCTGATTACACACACACACAGGTACACACACACACAGGTACACACCTGATTACACACACACAGGTACACACACACACAGGTACACACCTGATTACACACACACACAGGTACACACCTGATTACACACACACAGGTACACACACACACAGGTACACACCTGATTACACACACACACAGGTACACACCTGATTACACACACACACAGGTACACACCTGATTACACACACACACAGGTACACACACCTGATTACACACACACAGGTACACACACACACAGGTACACACCTGATTACACACACACACACACAGGTACACACAGCTGATTACACACACACAGGTACACACCTGATTACACACACACACACACACACAGGTACACACAGCTGATTACACACACACAGGTACACACCTGATTACACACACACACACACACAGGTACACACACAGGTACACACACACACAGGTACACACCTGATTACACACACACACACACACACAGGTACACACAGCTGATTACACACACACAGGTACACACCTGATTACACACACACACACACACACACACACACACAGGTACACACCTTATTACACACACACAGGTACACACACACAGGTACACACCTGATTACACACACACACACACACACAGGTACACACAGCTGATTACACACACACAGGTACACACCTGATTACACACACACACACACACACACACACACACACAGGTACACACCTTATTACACACACACAGGTACACACACACAGGTACACACCTGATTACACACACACACACACACACACACACACACACACAGGTACACACCTTATTACACACACACAGGTACACACACACAGGTACACACCTGATTACACACACACACACGCACACACACACACACACACACACCTGATTACACACACACAGGTAACACTCACAGTATCCAGGTTAATGATCCTCCAGTCGGGATGTTTGAGGACCAGTGAACACACCAGGTGAGAGCCGCTGAACAGACATGTTTGTAAAAGTCAATATTATTTATCATCGTTTTAATTTATATAGAATCATATCACCAGTTTACACGGTCACCGTTTTCAACGAAACACTCCCGTCACCACTTAACACGGTCACCGTTTACAACGAAACACTTTATACATAAACTCACATAAATCCAGATCCTCCGGTCACCAGAACCGTCCTGTTAGACTCCATCAGTCCTCACATTTAGATCACCTACACACACGATAACATCTTCATTTAAACACCGATATGTAGCATGGTAACTACCTAGCATGCTAGATGGCTAACTGTCGTACTCTTTTCAGAACAGTAGACACGTTGTGCATATTGCGACAGTTACAAGCTGCTTTACGACAGTGTTGACACGTTGAAAATGGGCGGGGATGTTTTCAAAGTGTACACAGCAGAGCTATAGAGATACTAATACCATACCACTAATACTATACCCTGTTATTATCTATCTCTCTGGTACACAGGCCCTTTCCGAATAGCCACAGTTCAGTAAGCAGTGCGTACTATTCAGTAGAGAGTTTCAGCAGACTGAACATTGCAGCATGGATACTAACTTCCTGGTTTTATGCAGTATGGATCGGATGCATGCTATCAGGAAATGAATTGTATTTTACCACCCACAATGCTGTGCGAAATTAACCATAAAACGTCACTTCACGTGCGCCTCCAAATCAAAACAAACGAGCATGGATTAATTTAATCAATTCTTAATCTAGAGTTAAAGTCCTCTTCTAAAATCTCTCCTTTTAATTAAGAACAGAGAATGTAACAAATGTGTTCATGATTATAAAACCTTTCCCCCTCTGTTTAAAGAATGATTTACAGATTTATATCTGCGTCTTTATTGGTTTATCTTACTTTATATTCTGTATATCACTTTCTTTCCTGTATGTACTGTGTGTTATTTTATTATTTAATCGGTTTTTTACTTGATTTAAATTGTGATTTTGTTTTTGTTTACTGACTGTATATGTGCATTACTCTTCTTCAATAAAGATGAACAAAACAAAAAAAACGTGGATGGAGGCGGCCGGTTCAGGTAACGCAAATGACGACAAATGACGTCACTTCCATCCTGAATGAATCAAATGAAGTAGGCACAAATATCTGCTTACTGTGCTGTTTACTGAATAGTAGGTACTAACAGTATACAGCATGGATAGTAGGTACTAACAGTATACAGCATGGATAGTAGGTACTAACAGTATACAGCACGGATAGTAGGTACTAACAGGAGACAGCATGGATAGTAGGTACTAACAGTATACAGCATGGATAGTAGGTACTAACAGGAGACAGCATGGATAGTAGGTACTAACAGTATACAGCATGGATAGTAGGTACTAACAGTATACAGCATGGATAGTAGGTACTAACAGTATACAGCATGGATAGTAGGTACTAACAGTATACAGCATGGATAGTAGGTACTAACAGTATACAGCATGGATAGTAGGTACTAACAGGAGACAGCACGGATAGTAGGTACTAACAGTATACAGCATGGATAGTAGGTACTAACAGTATACAGCATGGATAGTAGGTACTAACAGTATACAGCATGGATAGTAGGTACTAACAGTATACAGCATGGATAGTAGGTACTAACAGTAGACAGCATGGATAGTAGGTACTAACAGTATACAGCATGGATAGTAGGTACTAACAGTATACAGCATGGATAGTAGGTACTAACAGTATACAGCATGGATAGTAGGTACTGTCTACTGTCTACTGTCTACTGACAGATTGTGTAGGCACTTTGCAATTCGGATGCACCCAGGGTCTCCTTTCTATCTATCTATTACAAAGTTTTCACATAACATCTCTGTAAATATTCATCACCTAGTTTGTCCTATATAATCATCAGTGACGTAAGCACGTACATACGTAGTCACGGTGGCCGAGAGGTTAAGGCGTTGGACTCGAAATCCAATGGGGTTTCCCCGCACAGGTTCGAATCCTGTTCGTGACGATCTTTAGTTTCTAATTCTCATATTTAAAGGGTAGGGTTATCGTGATGACGTCACAACCAGCCGATGTAATCAATCGTTTTTAGTTTAAATAAAAATCTGATTTATTTGTAGAAGTTTGATTTCTGTATTAAACTGAAATAAATAATTAAAACTTTAAATGTTTAAATGAACAAGACCCGGACAGTTTTATTGACATTTCACACATTCATCAGGTGACATTTTAATCAATAAATCAATTAACTGTCTGTGATCACTTTTATAACAAGTCTGATTTCATTAGACTCATTAGATCCAACATCATCAAGAAACATGAAATTTAAAGTTACGTACAATATTTAATCTAACATTCACACGAGCGTGTGCAACTGTTGGAAGACGCCGTCTGTCTCCATACAGAGACGCCGTCTGTCTCCATACAGAGACGCCGTCTGTCTCCTAACAGAGACGCCGTCTGTCTCCATACAGAGACGCCGTCTGTCTCCTAACAGAGACGCCGTCTGTCTCCATACAGAGACGCCGTCTGTCTCGCCCATCTCCTAACAGAGACGCCGTCTGTCTGGTCGGTCTAGTCCGTCTCATCAGAGAGTCACAGACATCTCCGTCTTCTCTATGGCCAAGTTTCTAAACCACTCAGCCAAACAAAATCAGTCCCTTTGGTTCCTGGTTCTCAAAAGACCCTGAGGATCCCCTCCAGGTCCTTTAAAGACCTGAGTCATGCTCTGACCAGTAGGGAATTTAAGATGAGCTCAGTAGTGCCCCCTGTGGTTTGACGTGGTAATGAACTCAGTAGTGCCCCCTGTGGTTTGACATGGTGAGGGGCAGAGACACAGAGGAGAGAGAGGACACCTCCCAGTAGAGCGAGCGAGACAGGAACAGCTGATAGAGGATCACCATGGAGATAGACTGACACAGGACCACACCTATGGTCACCACCTGCCGGTAGACCAGAAACAGGGTTAGACCAGGACTTAAATTAAAGCCAATCAGAGGTCAAGATTGATTTACAGCCAATCAGAGATAGAGATACAGCGAGCCTTAAAAAGATGAATGAATGCGGAAAGGTCAAAGGTCAGCGTTCAAACCTTCTCTCTCTGGTGCTCGTCAAAGATGGCCGACATGAGGACGAGGACAGGCTGACAGAGGAACCACAAGAAGCAGCCCTACGGAGACAAGAATATTTTTAATAATATGAATCAGGCACTGTGCCAGGTGTACCTTAAGCCCCGTTTCCACCAAAGGCCCCCAGAACTTAAAGGTTCCTGTGGCCAATGGTTGTCTGCGTTTCCACCGCTGCCTGAATTTCTGGGAAGTTTATGCAAATCAGGCTGTGCTGCTTTGTAAATGACTTCATTGATTAACAAGGAAAGAAGATGAGTGCTGTGTTTAATGTGTTATTACAGGAAAGAAGAATGAACACTGGATCCCTCACTCCCCTCAGTTCACTCAGAGACTCACCTGTTAGGGAGAGAGATGATATTAACCCTGTGAGGAATGTCTTAAAGTTCATGTTGGGGGAAAGTATTTATTGTGATGAAGACATTTAAACTTTAGAACATCTGATTGTTTATTGTGAACAAACAAGATAAAAAGATTTGTAGTCACCAAAGTCAGAATATATTTGATTTAAAGATGTTTTTTTAATGGAGAGTAAAGAAAGTCATTATTTCATACAAACATGAAGTTAGAATCTTTCTGTAGAAGTCAAACTAACTTGTTTTATCTCCATGAACGAGTGAATCACTTCAATAAAAACTATAAAGCTTTTAAATCCAGATCAAACCTCTGACTCTTCTGTTGATTGATTTTCTATTTATTTTATTGTTAGTGAATGTGTTCTTAAAGTCAGACTTAGTCTAATCTAATGTGTTTGTACCTTTTTATAATTGTAACAGTCAAACTTTGATTTAAATAAAGGTAGGGTAAAAACAATGGGCTCTCAGCTGCAGTCTTTCAAACACAGTGGGTGATCTAACACCCTGCTGTGACTGACCAATCAGAGACATTCAGCTCTGCAGGGGCTGCATGCCCTGTTGTCAAAAGTCCCTGGACCTTCAGAAAGTACATAACCCCTAGCAGGGTCTTTTTTAGGGGTAAACTTCCACCCCAGAACTACATTTGTACCCTGGTAGATCTGGTGGAAACACACGTAGTTCCTCAAAAAGACCAGAGTTCTGGGGGATAGTTCCTCCAGTCGAAACGGGGCTATAGAGAAGCTCAGGTGTACCTTAGTGAAGCTCAGGTGTATTTAGAGAAGCTCAGGTGTACCTTAGTAAAGCTCAGGTGTATTTAGAGAAGCTCAGGTGTACCTTAGTGAAGCTCAGGTGTATTTAGAGAAGCTCAGGTGTACCTTAGTAAAGCTCAGGTGTATTTAGAGAAGCTCAGGTGTACCTTAGTGAAGCTCAGGTGTATTTAGAGAAGCTCAGGTGTACCTTAGTAAAGCTCAGGTGTATTTAGAGAAGCTCAGGTGTACCTTAGTAAAGCTCAGGTGTATTTAGAGAAGCTCAGGTGTACCTTAGTGAAGCTCAGGTGTATTTAGAGAAGCTCAGGTGTACCTTAGTAAAGCTCAGGTGTATTTAGAGAAGCTCAGGTGTACCTTAGTGAAGCTCAGGTGTATTTAGAGAAGCTCAGGTGTACCTTAGTAAAGCTCAGGTGTATTTAGAGAAGCTCAGGTGTACCTTAGTAAAGCTCAGGTGTATTTAGAGAAGCTCAGGTGTACCTAAGTGAAGCTCAGGTGTACCTTAGTGAAGCTCAGGTAGAAGTCTCTTCTGAGCGTGCTCCTCTCCGTGGAGATGATCTGGTAGAGGACAGAGGCGAGCAGCAGAGTGACGATCAGTCTGAGAGCGATGAGCAGCAGAGTGGCCAAACTCTGCTCCGAATGGAAACTATGATGATCACTGTGAGAGTCTGAAAACTGTTGCCATAGCAACAACACACCCTGAAACAAACACATATAAGATGTTAAACTTTCTCCTCAGAGAGCAGAGCAGATCATCAAACACCTCATCATTTCAGATTGGGATGATCTCACCTTATTAAAGGAGTTCTATATTTATATATCTTTGAACTCTGATTGTTCATAAATCAAGGGTTCAAGGGATGATGTTTCAGAGAACACCTGCACACCTGTGTGATGACTCCGCCGACAGCAGCAGCCGTGGATGTCGGTGAGCGTTCCCACTGCAGCGGTCTGGACTGAGGCTTCCTGCCACGACTCAGCGTCCAGCCCAGACACAGACTGAGCAATAGGTAGAGCATGGACACCTGAGACACTGTGTCCCAGCCTGCAGGGGGCGACAGAGAGTCAGGGTAATAAACACCTGAGACACTGTGTCCCAGCCTGCAGGGGGCGACAGAGAGTCAGGGTAATTAACACCTGAGACACTGTGTCCCAGCCTGCAGGGGGCGACAGAGAGTCAGGGTAATAAACACCTGAGACACTGTGTCCCAGCCTGCAGGGGGCGACAGAGAGTCAGGGTAATAAACACCTGAGACACTGTGTCCCAGCCTGCAGGGGGCGACAGAGAGTCAGGGTAATTAACACCTGAGACACTGTGTCCCAGCCTGCAGGGGGCGACAGAGAGTCAGGGTAATAAACACCTGAGACACTGTGTCCCAGCCTGCAGGGGGCGACACAGAGTCAGGGTAATAAACACCTGAGACACTGTGTCCCAGCCTGCAGGGGGCGACACAGAGTCAGGGTAATTAACACCTGAGACACTGTGTCCCAGCCTGCAGGGGGCGACAGAGAGTCAGGGTAATAAACACCTGAGACACTGTGTCCCAGCCTGCAGGGGGCGACAGAGAGTCAGGGTAATTAACACCTGAGACACTGTGTCACAGCCTGCAGGGGGCGACACAGAGTCAGGGTAATAAACACCTGAGACACTGTGTCCCAGCCTGCAGGGGGGCGACAGAGAGTCAGGGTAATTAACACCTGAGACACTGTGTCCCAGCCTGCAGGGGGCGACACAGAGTCAGGGTAATAAACACCTGAGACACTGTGTCCCAGCCTGCAGGGGGCGACAGAGAGTCAGGGTAATAAACACCTGAGACACTGTGTCCCAGCCTGCAGGGGGCGACAGAGAGTCAGGGTAATAAACACCTGAGACACTGTGTCCCAGCCTGCAGGGGGCGACAGAGAGTCAGGGTAATAAACACCTGAGACACTGTGTCCCAGCCTGCAGGGGGCGACAGAGAGTCAGGGTAATAAACACCTGAGACACTGTGTCCCAGCCTGCAGGGGGCGACACAGAGTCAGGGTAATAAACACCTGAGACACTGTGTCCCAGCCTGCAGGGGGCGACACAGAGTCAGGGTAATAAACACCTGAGACACTGTGTCCCAGCCTGCAGGGGGCGACACAGAGTCAGGGTAATAAACACCTGAGACACTGTGTCCCAGCCTGCAGGGGGCGACACAGAGTCAGGGTAATAAACACCTGAGACACTGTGTCCCAGCCTGCAGGGGGCGACAGAGAGTCAGGGTAATAAACACCTGAGACACTGTGTCCCAGCCTGCAGGGGGCGACACAGAGTCAGGGTAATAAACACCTGAGACACCGTGTCCCAGCCTGCAGGGGGCGACACAGAGTCAGGGTAATAAACACCTGAGACACCGTGTCCCAGCCTGCAGGGGGCGACACAGAGTCAGGGTAATAAACACCTGAGACACCGTGTCCCAGCCTGCAGGGGGCGACACAGAGTCAGGGTAATAAACACCTGAGACACTGTGTCCCAGCCTGCAGGGGGCGACAGAGAGTCAGGGTAATAAACACCTGAGACACTGTGTCCCAGCCTGCAGGGGGCGACAGAGAGTCAGGGTAATAAACACCTGAGACACTGTGTCCCAGCCTGCAGGGGGCGACAGAGAGTCAGGGTAATAAACACCTGAGACACTGTGTCCCAGCCTGCAGGGGGCGACACAGAGTCAGGGTAATAAACACCTGAGACACTGTGTCCCAGCCTGCAGGGGGCGACACAGAGTCAGGGTAATAAACACCTGAGACACTGTGTCCCAGCCTGCAGGGGGCGACACAGAGTCAGGGTAATAAACACCTGAGACACTGTGTCCCAGCCTGCAGGGGGCGACACAGAGTCAGGGTAATAAACACCTGAGACACTGTGTCCCAGCCTGCAGGGGGCGACAGAGAGTCAGGGTAATAAACACCTGAGACACTGTGTCCCAGCCTGCAGGGGGCGACACAGAGTCAGGGTAATAAACACCTGAGACACCGTGTCCCAGCCTGCAGGGGGCGACACAGAGTCAGGGTAATAAACACCTGAGACACCGTGTCCCAGCCTGCAGGGGGGCGACACAGAGTCAGGGTAATAAACACCTGAGACACCGTGTCCCAGCCTGCAGGGGGCGACACAGAGTCAGGGTAATAAACACCTGAGACACTGTGTCCCAGCCTGCAGGGGGCGACAGAGAGTCAGGGTAATAAACACCTGAGACACCGTGTCCCAGCCTGCAGGGGGCGACACAGAGTCAGGGTAATAAACACCTGAGACACTGTGTCCCAGCCTGCAGGGGGCGACAGAGAGTCAGGGTAATAAACACCTGAGACACTGTGTCCCAGCCTGCAGGGGGCGACAGAGAGTCAGGGTAATAAACACCTGAGACACCGTGTCCCAGCCTGCAGGGGGCGACAGAGAGTCAGGGTAATAAACACCTGAGACACTGTGTCACAGCCTGCAGGGGGCGACAGAGAGTCAGGGTAATAAACACCTGAGACACTGTGTCCCAGCCTGCAGGGGGCGACACAGAGTCAGGGTAATAAACACCTGAGACACTGTGTCACAGCCTGCAGGGGGCGACACAGAGTCAGGGTAATAAACACCTGAGACACTGTGTCCCAGCCTGCAGGGGGCGACACAGAGTCAGGGTAATAAACACCTGAGACACCGTGTCCCAGCCTGCAGGGGGCGACACAGAGTCAGGGTAATAAACACCTGAGACACCGTGTCCCAGCCTGCAGGGGGCGACAGAGAGTCAGGGTAATTAACACCTGAGACACCGTGTCCCAGCCTGCAGGGGGCGACAGAGAGTCAGGGTAATAAACACCTGAGACACTGTGTCCCAGCCTGCAGGGGGCGACAGAGAGTCAGGGTAATTAACACCTGAGACACTGTGTCCCAGCCTGCAGGGGGCGACAGAGAGTCAGGGTAATTAACACCTGAGACACCGTGTCCCAGCCTGCAGGGGGCGACAGAGAGTCAGGGTAATAAACACCTGAGACACTGTGTCCCAGCCTGCAGGGGGCGACACAGAGTCAGGGTAATAAACACCTGAGACACCGTGTCCCAGCCTGCAGGGGGCGACACAGAGTCAGGGTAATAAACACCTGAGACACTGTGTCCCAGCCTGCAGGGGGCGACAGAGAGTCAGGGTAATAAACACCTGAGACACTGTGTCCCAGCCTGCAGGGGGCGACAGAGAGTCAGGGTAATAAACACCTGAGACACTGTGTCCCAGCCTGCAGGGGGCGACAGAGAGTCAGGGTAATAAACACCTGAGACACTGTGTCCCAGCCTGCAGGGGGCGACACAGAGTCAGGGTAATAAACACCTGAGACACCGTGTCCCAGCCTGCAGGGGGCGACACAGAGTCAGGGTAATAAACACCTGAGACACTGTGTCCCAGCCTGCAGGGGGCGACACAGAGTCAGGGTAATAAACACCTGAGACACTGTGTCCCAGCCTGCAGGGGGCGACAGAGAGTCAGGGTAATAAACACCTGAGACACTGTGTCCCAGCCTGCAGGGGGCGACACAGAGTCAGGGTAATAAACACCTGAGACACCGTGTCCCAGCCTGCAGGGGGCGACACAGAGTCAGGGTAATAAACACCTGAGACACCGTGTCCCAGCCTGCAGGGGGCGACACAGAGTCAGGGTAATAAACACCTGAGACACCGTGTCCCAGCCTGCAGGGGGCGACACAGAGTCAGGGTAATAAACACCTGAGACACTGTGTCCCAGCCTGCAGGGGGCGACAGAGAGTCAGGGTAATAAACACCTGAGACACCGTGTCCCAGCCTGCAGGGGGCGACACAGAGTCAGGGTAATAAACACCTGAGACACTGTGTCCCAGCCTGCAGGGGGGCGACAGAGAGTCAGGGTAATTAACACCTGAGACACTGTGTCCCAGCCTGCAGGGGGCGACAGAGAGTCAGGGTAATAAACACCTGAGACACCGTGTCCCAGCCTGCAGGGGGCGACAGAGAGTCAGGGTAATAAACACCTGAGACACTGTGTCCCAGCCTGCAGGGGGCGACACAGAGTCAGGGTAATAAACACCTGAGACACTGTGTCACAGCCTGCAGGGGGCGACACAGAGTCAGGGTAATAAACACCTGAGACACTGTGTCCCAGCCTGCAGGGGGCGACACAGAGTCAGGGTAATAAACACCTGAGACACCGTGTCCCAGCCTGCAGGGGGCGACACAGAGTCAGGGTAATAAACACCTGAGACACCGTGTCCCAGCCTGCAGGGGGCGACAGAGAGTCAGGGTAATTAACACCTGAGACACCGTGTCCCAGCCTGCAGGGGGCGACAGAGAGTCAGGGTAATAAACACCTGAGACACTGGGTCCCAGCCTGCAGGGGGCGACAGAGAGTCAGGGTAATTAACACCTGAGACACTGTGTCCCAGCCTGCAGGGGGCGACAGAGAGTCAGGGTAATTAACACCTGAGACACCGTGTCCCAGCCTGCAGGGGGCGACAGAGAGTCAGGGTAATAAACACCTGAGACACCGTGTCCCAGCCTGCAGGGGGCGACACAGAGTCAGGGTAATAAACACCTGAGACACCGTGTCCCAGCCTGCAGGGGGCGACAGAGAGTCAGGGTAATAAACACCTGAGACACCGTGTCCCAGCCTGCAGGGGGCGACAGAGAGTCAGGGTAATAAACACCTGAGACACCGTGTCCCAGCCTGCAGGGGGCGACAGAGAGTCAGGGTAATAAACACCTGAGACACTGTGTCCCAGCCTGCAGGGGGCGACAGAGAGTCAGGGTAATAAACACCTGAGACACCGTGTCCCAGCCTGCAGGGGGCGACACAGAGTCAGGGTAATAAACACCTGAGACACCGTGTCCCAGCCTGCAGGGGGCGACACAGAGTCAGGGTAATAAACACCTGAGACACTGTGTCCCAGCCTGCAGGGGGCGACAGAGAGTCAGGGTAATAAACACCTGAGACACTGTGTCCCAGCCTGCAGGGGGCGACAGAGAGTCAGGGTAATAAACACCTGAGACACCGTGTCCCAGCCTGCAGGGGGCGACACAGAGTCAGGGTAATAAACACCTGAGACACCGTGTCCCAGCCTGCAGGGGGCGACACAGAGTCAGGGTAATAAACACCTGAGACACTGTGTCCCAGCCTGCAGGGGGCGACAGAGAGTCAGGGTAATAAACACCTGAGACACCGTGTCCCAGCCTGCAGGGGGCGACACAGAGTCAGGGTAATAAACACCTGAGACACCGTGTCCCAGCCTGCAGGGGGCGACAGAGTGTTATAAAGAGACGTACCCTCTGCCAGGCTGCCCATCACAGGAATACCGACACCATCTCTAGAGTACCTGCAAGACAAAGAGCAGGGGGTAAGGTCATACAATCCTCAGAATCACTGAATGTTTACAGAAGGTCAGAGTAAACGTGGGCACTTTCATTTATAGACAAACATCGTGACGTCTGGTGGAAGAACTTTATCTTAATGACACAAAGACAAAACGTCTCTGTTTATATTACATCAATAAAGTCGGACTGCTGGAAGACAAAAAGATTCAAACTGACACAACGCTTGAACATAAAGACTTTCTTCTTAAAAGAAATATCACTGCAGGCCCTGTCTAAGTGTGATACAGCGTTACAGTGTTACCTGGCCAGGTGGATGTAGTTGCAGATGGCGGAGCATCCCTGTAGGGCAAGGACGATAGTCAGCACTATGAGGACAGTGTGCATGGGCCCACCTTTCCTCAGAGCCTGAAACAGAGGCTGAAAGTAGATACAGCCCGAAACGAAGTACGCCAACAGAAGCAAGAAGTAAAAACTGACAAGACCTGAAGGACAGAACAAAGGGCAAAGTTAACCCTCATGAAATATCGGAATAAAAACTGAAGAGACCAACAACATTAACGACATCATAAATCGAAATAATAACACTGGGAGCACTGGGAGGTCTGACCTGCTTCCTGGGCGCTGAAGTGGTCAAGAGAGTTCCCTGCAGAGTCGGGGTTGAACATCAAGATGGTGAAGGTGAGGTCAGAAAGAGCTGGTATCATTGAGCTCACCTGGGGAGACACATGGCAGGTAAAAACAGAAAGTAAATATCAAACAAAAGGAGATCCTATACACCCACCCCTCCATTTTCTTCCTCTTATCTGAGGGAGGGTAAATGGTAAATGGACTTGAGCTTATATAGCGCTTTTCTAGTCTTCAGACTACTCAAAGCGCTTTTACACCGCATGTCACACCTACCCATAAACCCCCATTCACACACTGATGGCAGTGACTGCTATGTAGTGAGACCATCAGAAGTAACTAATCCCATTCATACACATTCATACGCCGCAGACGAAGCAGCGGGAGCAATTCGGGGTTAAGTGTCTTGCCAAAGGACACATCGGACATGTTGCTCGCAGGAGCTGGGGATCGAACCCTTCCGGTTGAGAGACGACGACTCTACCAACTGAGCCACAGCCACAGGGTCTTGGTGGCGGCAGGTGAAGTAAGTCAACCCAGACTTCCCTCTCCCAGCATCGTTTTCCAGCTCCTCCACAGGGATTCCTAGGCTCTCCGGGCCAGACTGGATATAGATGCTGAGCCAAATCTGCCTGTCAATCTCACGGTCCATGTTACCCTCACAGTAAACTAGACCGTGAGATACCTAAACTCCTTCACTTTGGGCAAAGACTCCCTCCCCACCCGGAGGCTGCAACCCACTGTTGTCTGGCAGAGAACCATGGCCTCGGATTTGGAGGTTCTGACCCTCATCCCAGCTGCTACACACTCGGCTGCCCCAATGCCTGCTGGAGGTCCCAGCACGAGGAAGCAACAAAACCACATCATCTGCAAAAAGCTGAGAGGACATTTAGAGTCTCCCACCTGGAAACCTCCCCCCCCCCCCCGACGTGAAGTTACGTATGGCTTATAAAATGGGAAAAAGAAAACACAAAAGATGATATCCTGAGAGAAGCACTCTCTCAAAAAGACGACTTGATGAGAACACAGGCACTGAATGTGTTGGACGACATCCACACCTGGAGCCTTTCCACTATGGAGATTTTTTTACTACCTCCGTGTCCTCTACCAAGGTTAATGGTAAGTGAAGAAGCCCCTTTTAAGTTTATTTGTAATTCATTTTGTGTGGCGCTTTTACCTGGCAGGTGTACCTGTCAGCGTACAGAGCCCTCCAGGTGGTGGGGGAGGACTGACGGGGGAGGGTGAGGTTGTGTTCGTCCTGATGGAGGAGGACTGCAAGAGGAGGAGGAGACACAAAGACAGAAGGTGAGTGACAAAGGGGAGGAACAAATCAGAGTTCACCTGTTCAGGTACTCACTGCTGAACTGAGCTCGAGATAGCCTCTCAGAGCAGCTCAGGTCATCCAAGTCCAAGTCCGGGTACAGCAGGAGTCTGGATTCTTTCTCTGCAGCCAGAGCCGAGTCCTCCATCCGACACACCAACAGACCATTGTCACCTGTACACACAGACAAACACACACACACACACACACACACAGACACAGACACACACACAGACACACACACACACACAGACACAGACACAGACACAGACACAGACACACACACACACACACACACACACAGACACAGACACACACACACACACACACACACACACACACACACACACACACACAGACACACACACACACACACACACACACACAGACACAGACACAGACACACACACACACACACAGACACAGACACAGACACAGACACACACACACACACACACACACACACAGACACACACACAGACACAGACACAGACACACACACACACACACACACAGACACACACACACACACAGACACAGACACAGACACACACACACACACACACACACACACACACACACACAGACACAGACACACACACACACACACACACACACACACACACACAGACACAGACACAGACACACACACACACACACACACACACACACAGACACACACACAGACACAGACACAGACACACACACACACACACACACACACAGACACACACACACACACACACACAGATTTTACTGAACAGGACTCACGAGTTGATGATCTGCTGCTGACTCAGTTTGTTTGTAACGTACTTGTTTTTAATGGTTAGTTCAGATGTAAACTAACAAACACGGAGAACGAGGTCGTGGTAGATCAACCACTCCTTTAGCCTGAAGGTTCAAATGACTGAATTTCTCTCTGGTGTCTTTGTGAGAGTGATGGTGCAGCTCGTTCTGGATTACTGGGGACATATCCAGACTCCTCTCTGAGCTGCATGGAGGCCAGATGTCAACTGGGAGTACTTGGTGTCCTGAGAGTAGTACTGTGAGCCCGTGGGTGTAGTGGGAGTACTGGGTGTAGTGGGAGTAGTAAAGCAGGGACCCAGCAGAGAGGATGATCTCAGCTGAAGGTCTCCGAGTGATCAGTTTGGATTATAAACTGAACCAGCTGAACTGAATGTGACTCCGCAGGAAGAAATAGTCCCGCCATAGGAGCTGACACACCGCGGAGGGTTATTTAAAGAGAGCAAACATGAAACACACACACACACACACACACACACACACACACACACACACACACACAGCCTACCTGTGAAAATGAATGAGGAGATGAACTGTCCGCCGTGCTCTCGCGCCGTTCCGCTCCTGAACTGTCCGGTAACCGTTTTACTCCAAACCTCCGCGCCGAGCAGCGTGAACACGAACACACGGAACAGATACGACATGTTTGAGTCACTAACACACCTGAACACACCTGAGCTGACGGACTCAAAGCGCCACGGAGACAGAGGTAAAGCCACCACAGTCAGCCTAGCTAAAGTTAGCTGAAGTTAGCCCGGATCAGACCGGAAGCTACGTCATTATGCGCTCCAATCACAGCCCTTTATGTTATGCAGTCTCAATCCACTAGAACCTCTGAAGTCGCGTCTCACGTTGGAAACAGTTTCAAACACTCCTACTAAATTTGAACAACGAAACAACATTGTTTCCCCGTAAATAATAACACAATGTTTACCACACACTATTATTTTGAAATGTAACCGGATGTAACATATTGGTAGTAGCTTGCTTCACGTCACTTTGGTGACAAGGCAGCACGGTTGGTAGTTTGACTGATTTGGCATCCATCCAATCATAACGAAGCCTAATAAACGACAGCCTATTAAAATCTGTGGGTGCATCCGAATTGCAAAGTGCCTACACAATCTGTCAGTAGACAGTACCTACTATCCATGCTGTATACTGTTAGTACCTACTATCCATGCTGTATACTGTTAGTACCTACTATCCATGCTGTATACTGTTAGTACCTACTATCCATGCTGTATACTGTTAGTACCTACTATCCATGCTGTATACTGTTAGTACCTACTATCCATGCTGTCTCCTGTTAGTACCTACTATCCATGCTGTATACTGTTAGTACCTACTATCCATGCTGTATACTGTAAGTACCTACTATCCGTGCTGTCTCCTGTTAGTACCTACTATCCGTGCTGTCTCCTGTTAGTACCTACTATCCATGCTGTATCCTGTTAGTACCTACTATCCATGCTGTATACTGTTAGTACCTACTATTCATGCTGTATACTGTTAGTACCTACTATCCATGCTGTATACTGTTAGTACCTACTATCCATGCTGTATCCTGTTAGTACCTACTATCCATGCTGTATACTGTTAGTACCTACTATTCATGCTGTATACTGTTAGTACCTACTATCCATGCTGTATACTGTTAGTACCTACTATTCATGCTGTATACTGTTAGTACCTACTATCCATGCTGTATACTGTTAGTACCTACTATCCATGCTGTATACTGTTAGTACCTACTATCCATGCTGTATACTGTTAGTACCTACTATCCATGCTGTATACTGTTAGTACCTACTATCCATGCTGTATACTGTTAGTACCTACTATCCATGCTGTATACTGTTAGTACCTACTATCCATGCTGTATACTGTTAGTACCTACTATCCATGCTGTCTCCTGTTAGTACCTACTATCCGTGCTGTATACTGTTAGTACCTACTATCCATGCTGTATCCTGTTAGTACCTACTATCCATGCTGTATACTGTTAGTACCTACTATCCATGCTGTATACTGTTAGTACCTACTATCCATGCTGTATACTGTTAGTACCTACTATCCATGCTGTATACTGTTAGTACCTACTATCCATGCTGTCTCCTGTTAGTACCTACTATCCGTGCTGTATCCTGTTAGTACCTACTATCCATGCTGTATACTGTTAGTACCTACTATCCGTGCTGTATCCTGTTAGTACCTACTATCCATGCTGTATACTGTTAGTACCTACTATCCATGCTGTATACTGTTAGTACCTACTATCCATGCTGTCTCCTGTTAGTACCTACTATCCGTGCTGTATCCTGTTAGTACCTACTATCCATGCTGTCTCCTGTTAGTACCTACTATCCATGCTGTATACTGTTAGTACCTACTATCCATGCTGTATACTGTTAGTACCTACTATCCATGCTGTATACTGTTAGTACCTACTATCCGTGCTGTCTCCTGTTAGTACCTACTATCCATGCTGTCTCCTGTTAGTACCTACTATCCATGCTGTATCCTGTTAGTACCTACTATCCATGCTGTCTCCTGTTAGTACCTACTATCCATGCTGTATCCTGTTAGTACCTACTATCCATGCTGTCTCCTGTTAGTACCTACTATCCATGCTGTATACTGTTAGTACCTACTATCCGTGCTGTATCCTGTTAGTACCTACTATCCATGCTGTCTCCTGTTAGTACCTACTATCCATGCTGTATACTGTTAGTACCTACTATCCATGCTGTATACTGTTAGTACCTACTATCCGTGCTGTATCCTGTTAGTACCTACTATCCATGCTGTCTCCTGTTAGTACCTACTATCCGTGCTGTATCCTGTTAGTACCTACTATCCGTGCTGTATCCTGTTAGTACCTACTATCCATGCTGTATACTGTTAGTACCTACTATCCATGCTGTATACTGTTAGTACCTACTATTCATGCTGTATACTGTTAGTACCTACTATCCATGCTGTATCCTGTTAGTACCTACTATCCATGCTGTATACTGTTAGTACCTACTATTCATGCTGTATACTGTTAGTACCTACTATCCATGCTGTATCCTGTTAGTACCTACTATCCATGCTGTATACTGTTAGTACCTACTATCCATGCTGTATACTGTTAGTACCTACTATCCATGCTGTATCCTGTTAGTACCTACTATCCATGCTGTCTCCTGTTAGTACCTACTATCCGTGCTGTATACTGTTAGTACCTACTATCCATGCTGTATACTGTTAGTACCTACTATTCATGCTGTATACTGTTAGTACCTACTATCCATGCTGTCTCCTGTTAGTACCTACTATCCATGCTGTCTCCTGTTAGTACCTACTATCCGTGCTGTATACTGTTAGTACCTACTATCCATGCTGTATCCTGTTAGTACCTACTATCCATGCTGTCTCCTGTTAGTACCTACTATCCATGCTGTCTCCTGTTAGTACCTACTATCCATGCTGTATACTGTTAGTACCTACTATTCATGCTGTATACTGTTAGTACCTACTATCCATGCTGTCTCCTGTTAGTACCTACTATCCATGCTGTCTCCTGTTAGTACCTACTATCCGTGCTGTATACTGTTAGTACCTACTATCCATGCTGTATACTGTTAGTACCTACTATCCATGCTGTATACTGTTAGTACCTACTATCCATGCTGTCTCCTGTTAGTACCTACTATCCATGCTGTATACTGTTAGTACCTACTATCCATGCTGTATACTGTTAGTACCTACTATCCATGCTGTATCCTGTTAGTACCTACTATCCATGCTGTATACTGTTAGTACCTACTATCCATGCTGTATACTGTTAGTACCTACTATCCATGCTGTATACTGTTAGTACCTACTATCCATGCTGTATCCTGTTAGTACCTACTATTCATGCTGTATACTGTTAGTACCTACTATCCATGCTGTATACTGTTAGTACCTACTATCCATGCTGTATACTGTTAGTACCTACTATCCATGCTGTATCCTGTTAGTACCTACTATTCATGCTGTCTCCTGTTAGTACCTACTATCCATGCTGTATACTGTTAGTACCTACTATCCATGCTGTATACTGTTAGTACCTACTATTCAGTAAACAGCACAGTAAGCAGATATTTGTTCCTACTTCATTTGATTCATTCAGGATGGAAGTGACGTCATTTGTCGTCATTTGCGTTACCTGAACCGGCCGCCTCCATCCTCGTTTTTTTTTTTGTTCATCTTTATTGAAGAAGAGTAATGCACATATACAGTCAGTAAACAAAAACAAAATCACAATTTAAATCAAGTAAAAAACCGATTAAATAATAAAATAACACACAGTACATACAGGAAAGAAAGTAATATACAGAATATAAAGTAAGATGAACCAATAAAGACGCAGATATAAATCTGTAAATCATTCTTTAAACAGAGGGGGAAAGGTTTTATAATCATGAACACATTTGTTACATTCTCTGTTCTTAATTAAAAGGAGAGATTTTAGAAGAGGACTTTAACTCTAGATTAAGAATTGATTAAATTAATCCATGCTCGTTTATTTTGATTTGGAGGCGCACGTGAAGTGACGTTTTATGGTTAATTTCGCACAGCATTGTGGGTGGTAAAATACAATTCATTTCCTGATAGCATGCATCCGATCCATACTGCATAAAACCAGGAAGTTAGTATCCATGCTGCAATGTTCAGTCTACTGAAACTCTCTACTGAATAGTACGCACTGCTTACTGAACTGTGGCTATTCGGAAAGGGCCCCTCTGTTAGCACAGCTAGCTTAGCAAACAGCGTTAGCCCCGTTCTTTAAACATTTCTGTAAAATGAATAAATAAAAGCGTTTGTATCTTTACTGTTATTTATTTAATCTCCATAAACACTGTAAAGTTTATAAATGATTTAAGTTTTTATCATTAAATATGATTCACAAGGGTAAAATGTCCCTCACGGCTTTCCGTAGATTACGGCTCTAGTGGAAACCATAGACTGTAAATAATAATAATGGGGTGCATCCGAATTGCAAAGTGCCTACACAATCTGTCAGTAGGCAGTAGACAGTAGACAGTACCTACTATCCATGCTGTATACTGTTAGTACCTACTATTCAGTAGGCACGCACAGTAGGCAGATATTTGTGCCTACTTCATTTGATCATTCAGGATGGAAGTGGTCATTTGTCGTCATTTGCGTTACCTGAACCGGCCGCCTCCATCCTCGTTTTTTTTTTTTTTTTGTTTAGCTTTATTCAAGAAGAGTAATGCACATATACAGTCAGTAAACAAAAACAAAATCACAATGTAAATAAAGTTAAAAACAGATTAAATAATAAAATA
This sequence comes from Tautogolabrus adspersus, assembly GCA_020745685.1. Taxonomy (NCBI): domain Eukaryota; kingdom Metazoa; phylum Chordata; class Actinopteri; order Labriformes; family Labridae; genus Tautogolabrus; species Tautogolabrus adspersus. The sequence continues at coordinate 3,971 of CM036557.1, read as the reverse complement.
ACACACAGTACATACAGGAAAGAAAGTAATATACAGAATATAAAGTAAGATAAACCAATAAAGACGCAGACATAAATATGGAAATCATTCTTTAAACAGAGGGGGAAAGGTTTTATAATCATGCAGACATTTGTTACATTCTCTGTTCTTAATTAAAAGGAGAGATTTTAGAAGAGGACTTTAACTCTAGATTAAGAATTGATTAAATTAATCCATGCTCGTTTGTTTTGATTTGGAGGCGCAGGTGAAGTGACGTTTTATGGTTAATTTCGCACAGCATTGTGGGTGGTAAAATACAATTCATTTCCTGATAGCATGCATCCGATCCATACTGCATAAAACCAGGAAGTTAGTATCCATACTGAAATGTTCAGTCTACTGAGGTGGACACAAAAAATGCATACTGAATGACCGCGAGAGTTCAGACTACTGAAACTCCCTACTGAATAGTACGCACTGCATACTGAACTGTGGCAATTCGGAAAGGGCCAGAGAAACATTCAGCACATCCCAGCATGCCGTGCGAAATGGTGCGTTCATGAACAATCGTAATTCACTTGCACTTTGCAATTCGGATGCACCCGCGAACAGACTGAGCATTCATCTCTTTAACTCTGTTAACTTCATCACGTGATGTATGTGTGTCACCGCTCAGTTCATGTCAATTTCAAACCTGAAACGTTTTAGTGAGAGTAATGCTTTGACCCAGGATCCCTCAATGCAGCACCTAACACGTCAAACAGAGGGAGCAGTCTGATTGGCCGTCGGTGAAAGCCCCGCCTCCTCCAGGAGATCAGTAATCAGAGTCTCTGTGTGCGACGTGAGCAGTTCACGACGACAGGAGCGAAAATGATCAACTGGAAGGTAAATCAGCTTCTTACCTCTTTAAACTGCTTTACATCTGTGTGTGTGTGTGTGTGTGTGTGTGTGTGTGTGTGTGTGTGTGTGTGTGTGTGTGTGTGTTTGTGTGTGTGTGTGTGTGTGTGTGTGTGTGTGTGTGTTGTGTTTGTGTGTGTGTGTGTGTGTGTGTTTGTGTGTGTGTGTGTGTGTGTGTGTTTAAACACTGAAACACTCAGCCCTCGTGGTTTGTGAGCGGAGTTAGACAGGTCTGAAGTTTTTCTAAAGTTTCTCTCTCATTTAAAGAAACTTGTTGTTTGAAGTTTGGACAGCACGTGCCCTGCAGCTGTTTCTCTCCATCACACACTCTCCGCGCCCCCCTCTCCCTCCCTCCCTGAAGAACAGCTGATTAACCCCCTCCTCCCATGGTGAGTTGGAGGGGAGACCTCTGACTCTTCCAGAACCTTCTGTCTCTGATCTTGGGCGGCTGTGGCTCAATGGAAGTGTCGGTCGTCTCTTGAACAGAAAGCTGGGGGTGCGATCCCCAGCTCCTGCAGCCACAATGTTGATGTGTCGTTGGGCAAAACACTAAACCCTAAGTCGCTCCTGCTGCTTCATTGGCAGTGTGTGAATGTGTATGAATGGATGAGTTAATACTGATGGACTCTTTACTCAGCAGCCTCTACCATCAGTGTGTGAATGTGTATGAATGGATGAGTTAATACTGATGGTCTCTTTACTCAGCAGCCTCTACCATCAGTGTGTGAATGTGTATGAATGGATGAGTTAATACTGATGGTCTCTTTACTCAGCAGCCTCTACCAGTGAGTGAATGTGTATGAATGGATGAGTTAATACTGAGACTCTTTACTCAGCAGCCTCTACCATCAGTGAATGTGTATGAATGGATGGTTAATACTGATGGTACTCAGCAGCCTCTACCACAGTGTGTGAATGTGTATGAATGGATGGACTCTTTACTCAGCAGCCTCTACCATCAGTGTGTGAATGTGTATGAATGGATGAGTTAATACTGATGGACTCTTTACTCAGCAGCCTCTACCATCAGTGAGTGAATGTGTATGAATGGATGAGTTAATACTGATGGACTCTTTACTCAGCAGCCTCTACCATCAGTGTGTGAATGTGTATGAATGGATGAGTTAATACTGATGGACTCTTTACTCAGCAGCCTCTACCATCAGTGAGTGAATGTGTATGAATGGATGAGTTAATACTGATGGTCTCTTTACTCAGCAGCCTCTACCATCAGTGAGTGAATGTGTATGAATGGATGAGTTAATACTGATGGTCTCTTTACTCAGCAGCCTCTACCATCAGTGAGTGAATGTGTATGAATGGATGAGTTAATACTGATGGACTCTTTATTCAGCAGCCTCTACCATCAGTGAGTGAATGTGTATGAATGGATGAGTTAATACTGATGGACTCTTTACTCAGCAGCCTCTACCATCAGTGAGTGAATGTGTATGAATGGATGAGTTAATACTGATGGTCTCTTTACTCAGCAGCCTCTACCATCAGTGAGTGAATGTGTATGAATGGATGAGTTAATACTGATGGACTCTTTACTCAGCAGCCTCTACCATCAGTGTGTGAATGTGTATGAATGGATGAGTTAATACTGATGGTCTCTTTACTCAGCAGCCTCTACCATCAGTGAGTGAATGTGTATGAATGGATGAGTTAATACTGATGGTCTCTTTACTCAGCAGCCTCTACCATCAGTGAGTGAATGTGTATGAATGGATGAGTTAATACTGATGGTCTCTTTACTCAGCAGCCTCTACCATCAGTGAGTGAATGTGTATGAATGGATGAGTTAATACTGATGGACTCTTTACTCAGCAGCCTCTACCATCAGTGAGTGAATGTGTATGAATGGATGAGTTAATACTGATGGTCTCTTTACTCAGCAGTCTCTACCATCAGTGAGTGAATGTGTATGAATGGATGAGTTAATACTGATGGACTCTTTACTCAGCAGCCTCTACCATCAGGGTGTGAATGTGGAGGTGTGACCTGCGGTGTAAAAGAGCTTTGAGATGTCAGAAGACGAGAAAAGAGCAATACAAGTCCATTCATCATGATCTCTTTGTTTATGCCCCTCAGGCTTTGGACAATTTCCCCTTCCTGCTGTACGTCCTGGCCTTGAAGACGCTGCTGCTGTGTCTGGCCTTTGCCGGCGTGAAGATTTATCAGAGTAAGAAAGTAGATGAGGCGTTAAAGAAGGAGAATGAGGCGAAGAGGAAACTCGCCCAAGAGACTCAGGAGCTCCTCGACAACATGGAGCTCCTCAACAACAAGAAGGACGACTGAGAGGAACATGAGGTAAAGCATCTGTTGTATAGATCGGGGGTGTGGAGGGGCTGAGAGCTGTCCTGTTCCCTGAATCATCCTGGTCTCTAAAACAAACAGCCCTGATGATTTAAAAAGATGCATACCGAATGAAAGCGTTCACTGAGTGTTTCAGGAGCAGCTGGCTCTTTCTCTGGTGTTTGAGACCTCCAGTGACTGAAGTGTTCACGGTGTTTAACCCAACACTGAAACAACCTGACAGTCAAATTCAAATCAGTCAGGATATCAGAAGTGAGCGTTAGAGGGTTAGGGTTAAATACCTGACTTACGTATCAGGTTATCACAGGTGTTAAAAGTCACATGCTCTCATCTCACCTTTAAACTGTTAACACATCTTTTACCGCCTCACATCAAAGTGACCTGAAGGATAATTGCACACCCACACAGTCAATCAGTATTAGTCCCACTCACCTGTACAGGTGTAACAACAGGTGAGCACATCCAATAAGACTCCTTTTAATCTGAATTCATTTCTGTGTTCTGTAGGAAACGTGTTTCTGACCCGTCTGATCACCTGACGTGACCTTTCTGGTGACCTGTGACCTATGACCTGTCTGATGACCTGTGACCTGAGACCTGTCTGTTTTTATTGAACGTGACTGTTCTTCTATATTGAAACAGCTCTGTGCAAATGTTTATAATAAATTATGTTCCACTCTTTTTATTGTTTTCTTCTTTCCTTTAAACCGACGTCAGCTGTGTTTCAGAAAACTGTCCCATACTGGGATTATTACATCATTTACTGGTTCTGCAGT
>CM036556.1:21282874-21302874 GCA_020745685.1 Tautogolabrus adspersus | reverse complement strand
AACGCAAGGTCCCACAGACTCGAGGGTGGTACCGTTGGAAAGCCCATGGCCACAAATGGGGGGGTAGGCACTGTTCCCTTGTTTCTGCACCCTTCCTATCAAAAGTTATTAGCCCAGGGGCCAATCCCTGTGTTTCGGCCACATGTCTGACCTTTGCTTTTCACCCACTTCCCAAGGTCCCACAGACTCAACACTGGTACCAGTGGAAAGCCCGTGGCCACAAATGGGGGGGTAGGCACTGGTCCCTTGTTTCTGCCCCCTTCCTATCAAAAGTTATTACCACTTTTCCCCCCCATTCATTTCAGATGGGCCAAGATCTATCTCAGCAACGCAAGGTCCCACAGACTCGAGGGTGGTACCGTTGGAAAGCCCATGGCCACAAATGGGGGGGTAGGCACTGTTCCCTTGTTTCTGCACCCTTCCTATCAAAAGTTATTAGCACTTTCCCCCCCCATTCATTTCAGATGGGCCAAGATCTATCTCAGCAACGCAAGGTCCCACAGACTCAAGACTGGTACCAGTGGAAAGCCCGTGGCCACAAATGGGGGGGTAGACACTGTTCCCTTGTTTCTGCACCCTTCCTATCAAAAGTTATCAGCCCAGGGGCCAATCCCTGTGTTTCGGCCACATGTCTGACCTTTGCTTTTCACCCACTTCCCAAGGTCCCACAGACTCAACACTGGTACCGTTGGAAAGCCCGTGGCCACAAATGGGGGGGTAGGCACTGGTCCCTTGTTTCTGCCCCCTTCCTATCAAAAGTTATTACCACTTTCCCCCCCCATTCATTTCAGATGGGCCAAGATCTATCTCAGCAACGCAAGGTCCCACAGACTCGAGGGTGGTACCGTTGGAAAGCCCATGGCCACAAATGGGGGGGTAGGCACTGTTCCCTTGTTTCTGCACCCTTCCTATCAAAAGTTATTGGCACTTTTCCCCCCCATTCATTTCAGATGGGCCAAGATCTATCTCAGCAACGCAAGGTCCCACAGACTCAAGACTGGTACCAGTGGAAAGCCCGTGGCCACAAATGGGGGGGGTAGACACTGTTCCCTTGTTTCTGCACCCTTCCTATCAAAAGTTATTAGCCCAGGGGCCAATCCCTGTGTTTCGGCCACATGTCTGACCTTTGCTTTTCACCCACTTCCCAAGGTCCCACAGACTCAACACTGGTACCAGTGGAAAGCCCGTGGCCACAAATGGGGGGGTAGGCACTGGTCCCTTGTTTCTGCCCCCTTCCTATCAAAAGTTATTACCACTTTCCCCCCCCATTCATTTCAGATGGGCCAAGATCTATCTCAGCAACGCAAGGTCCCACAGACTCGAGGGTGGTACCGTTGGAAAGCCCATGGCCACAAATGGGGGGGTAGGCACTGTTCCCTTGTTTCTGCACCCTTCCTATCAAAAGTTATTAGCCCAGGGGCCAATCCGAAAATCTCAACATAAGTGTTTCAGGTACTTCCCAAGGTCCTAGAGACTCAAGGGTGGTACCATTGGAAAGCCCATGGCCACAAATGGGGGGGTAGACACTGTTCCCTTGTTTCTGCACCCTTCCTATCAAAAGTTATTGGCCAAGGGGCCAATCCGAGGTGGTTGTTATCCCTTATTCTAACCCTAACCCTAACCCTAACCCTAACCCTAACCCTAACCCTAACCCTAACCCTAACCCTAACCCTAACCCTAACCCTAACCCTTACCCTAACCCTAACCCTTACCCTAACCCCTAACCCTAACCCTAACCCTAACCCTAACCCTAACCCTAACCCTAACCCTTAACCCTTACCCTAACCCTAACCCTAACCCTAACCCTAACCCTAACCCTAACCCTTACCCTTACCCTAACCCTAACCCTAACCCTTACCCTTACCCTAACCCTAACCCTAACCCTAACCCTAACCCTTACCCTAACCCTAACCCTTACCCTAACCCTTACCCTAACCCTAACCCCTAACCCCTAACCCTAACCCTAACCCTAACCCTAACCCTTACCCTAACCCTAACCCTAACCCTAACCCTAACCCTAACCCTAACCCTAACCCTAACCCTTACCCTAACCCTAACCCTAACCCCTAACCCTAACCCTAACCCTAACCCTTACCCTAACCCTTACCCTAACCCTAACCCTAACCCTAACCCTAACCCTAACCCTAACCCTAACCCTTACCCTACCCTAACCCTAACCCTAACCCTAACCCTAACCCTAACCCTAACCCTAACCCTAACCCTAACCCTAACCCTAACCCTAACCCTTTTCTATTCTATCCCTATCCCTATGCCTAAACCTAACCCTTCTATTCTTTTCTATTCTATCCCTATCCCTATCCCTCCCCCTAAGCCTAACCATACACCCCTATGCCTAACCTTAACCCCTACCCCTATCCCTAAACCTAACCTTACACCCCTATGCCTAACCCTAACCCCTATCCCTAACCCGAACCCTAACCCTAACCCTAACCCTAACCCTAACCCTAACCCTAACCCTAACCCCTAACCCTAAGCCCGTGGCCACAAATGGGGGGGTAGGCACTGGTCCCTTGTTTCTGCCCCCTTCCTATCAAAAGTTATTACCACTTTCCCCCCCCATTCATTTCAGATGGGCCAAGATCTATCTCAGCAACGCAAGGTCCCACAGACTCGAGGGTGGTACCGTTGGAAAGCCCATGGCCACAAATGGGGGGGTAGGCACTGTTCCCTTGTTTCTGCACCCTTCCTATCAAAAGTTATTAGCCCAGGGGCCAATCCCTGTGTTTCGGCCACATGTCTGACCTTTGCTTTTCACCCACTTCCCAAGGTCCCACAGACTCAACACTGGTACCAGTGGAAAGCCCGTGGCCACAAATGGGGGGGTAGGCACTGGTCCCTTGTTTCTGCCCCCTTCCTATCAAAAGTTATTACCACTTTCCCCCCCCATTCATTTCAGATGGGCCAAGATCTATCTCAGCAACGCAAGGTCCCACAGACTCGAGGGTGGTACCGTTGGAAAGCCCATGGCCACAAATGGGGGGGTAGGCACTGTTCCCTTGTTTCTGCACCCTTCCTATCAAAAGTTATTGGCACTTTTCCCCCCCATTCATTTCAGATGGGCCAAGATCTATCTCAGCAACGCAAGGTCCCACAGACTCAAGACTGGTACCAGTGGAAAGCCCGTGGCCACAAATGGGGGGGTAGACACTGTTCCCTTGTTTCTGCCCCCTTCCTATCAAAAGTTATTAGCCCAGGGGCCAATCCCTGTGTTTCGGCCACATGTCTGACCTTTGCTTTTCACCCACTTCCCAAGGTCCCACAGACTCAACACTGGTACCAGTGGAAAGCCCGTGGCCACAAATGGGGGGGTAGGCACTGGTCCCTTGTTTCTGCCCCCTTCCTATCAAAAGTTATTACCACTTTCCCCCCCCATTCATTTCAGATGGGCCAAGATCTATCTCAGCAACGCAAGGTCCCACAGACTCGAGGGTGGTACCGTTGGAAAGCCCATGGCCACAAATGGGGGGGTAGGCACTGGTCCCTTGTTTCTGCACCCTTCCTATCAAAACTTATTGGCACTTTTCCCCCCCATTCATTTCAGATGGGCCAAGATCTATCTCAGCAACGCAAGGTCCCACAGACTCAAGACTGGTACCAGTGGAAAGCCCGTGGCCACAAATGGGGGGGGTAGACACTGTTCCCTTGTTTCTGCCCCCTTCCTATCAAAAGTTATTAGCCCAGGGGCCAATCCCTGTGTTTCGGCCACATGTCTGACCTTTGCTTTTCACCCACTTCCCAAGGTCCCACAGACTCAACACTGGTACCAGTGGAAAGCCCGTGGCCACAAATGGGGGGGTAGGCACTGGTCCCTTGTTTCTGCCCCCTTCCTATCAAAAGTTATTACCACTTTCCCCCCCCATTCATTTCAGATGGGCCAAGATCTATCTCAGCAACGCAAGGTCCCACAGACTCGAGGGTGGTACCGTTGGAAAGCCCATGGCCACAAATGGGGGGGTAGGCACTGTTCCCTTGTTTCTGCACCCTTCCTATCAAAAGTTATTAGCCCAGGGGCCAATCCGAAAATCTCAACATAAGTGTTTCAGGTACTTCCCAAGGTCCTAGAGACTCAAGGGTGGTACCATTGGAAAGCCCATGGCCACAAATGGGGGGGTAGACACTGTTCCCTTGTTTCTGCACCCTTCCTATCAAAAGTTATTGGCCAAGGGGCCAATCCGAGGTGGTTGTTATCCCTTATTCTTACCCTAACCCTAACCCTAACCCTAACCCTAACCCTAACCCTTACCCTAACCCTAACCCTAACCCTAACCCCTAACCCTAACCCTAACCCTAACCCTAACCCTAACCCTAACCCTAACCCTTACCCTAACCCTAACCCTAACCCTAACCCCTAACCCTAACCCTAACCCTAACCCTAACCCTAACCCTAACCCTAACCCTAACCCTAACCCTAACCCTAACCCCTAACCCTAACCCTTTCTATTCTATCCCTATCCCTATGCCTAAACCTAACCCTTCTATTCTTTTCTATTCTATCCCTATCCCTATCCCTCCCCCTAAGCCTAACCATACACCCCTATGCCTAACCTTAACCCCTACCCCTATCCCTAAACCTAACCTTACACCCCTATGCCTAACCCTAACCCCTATCCCTAACCCGAACCCGGTCCCCAACCCCAACTCCTAACCCTAACCCTAACCCTAACCCTAACCCTAACCCTAACCCTAACCCCTAACCCTAAGCCCGTGGCCACAAATGGGGGGGTAGGCACTGGTCCCTTGTTTCTGCCCCCTTCCTATCAAAAGTTATTACCACTTTCCCCCCCCATTCATTTCAGATGGGCCAAGATCTATCTCAGCAACGCAAGGTCCCACAGACTCGAGGGTGGTACCGTTGGAAAGCCCATGGCCACAAATGGGGGGGTAGGCACTGTTCCCTTGTTTCTGCACCCTTCCTATCAAAAGTTATTAGCCCAGGGGCCAATCCCTGTGTTTCGGCCACATGTCTGACCTTTGCTTTTCACCCACTTCCCAAGGTCCCACAGACTCAACACTGGTACCAGTGGAAAGCCCGTGGCCACAAATGGGGGGGTAGGCACTGGTCCCTTGTTTCTGCCCCCTTCCTATCAAAAGTTATTACCACTTTCCCCCCCCATTCATTTCAGATGGGCCAAGATCTATCTCAGCAACGCAAGGTCCCACAGACTCGAGGGTGGTACCGTTGGAAAGCCCATGGCCACAAATGGGGGGGTAGGCACTGTTCCCTTGTTTCTGCACCCTTCCTATCAAAAGTTATTGGCACTTTTCCCCCCCATTCATTTCAGATGGGCCAAGATCTATCTCAGCAACGCAAGGTCCCACAGACTCAAGACTGGTACCAGTGGAAAGCCCGTGGCCACAAATGGGGGGGTAGACACTGTTCCCTTGTTTCTGCCCCCTTCCTATCAAAAGTTATTAGCCCAGGGGCCAATCCCTGTGTTTCGGCCACATGTCTGACCTTTGCTTTTCACCCACTTCCCAAGGTCCCACAGACTCAACACTGGTACCAGTGGAAAGCCCGTGGCCACAAATGGGGGGGTAGGCACTGGTCCCTTGTTTCTGCCCCCTTCCTATCAAAAGTTATTACCACTTTCCCCCCCCATTCATTTCAGATGGGCCAAGATCTATCTCAGCAACGCAAGGTCCCACAGACTCGAGGGTGGTACCGTTGGAAAGCCCATGGCCACAAATGGGGGGGTAGGCACTGTTCCCTTGTTTCTGCACCCTTCCTATCAAAAGTTATTGGCACTTTTCCCCCCCATTCATTTCAGATGGGCCAAGATCTATCTCAGCAACGCAAGGTCCCACAGACTCAAGACTGGTACCAGTGGAAAGCCCGTGGCCACAAATGGGGGGGTAGACACTGTTCCCTTGTTTCTGCCCCCTTCCTATCAAAAGTTATTAGCCCAGGGGCCAATCCCTGTGTTTCGGCCACATGTCTGACCTTTGCTTTTCACCCACTTCCCAAGGTCCCACAGACTCAACACTGGTACCAGTGGAAAGCCCGTGGCCACAAATGGGGGGGTAGGCACTGGTCCCTTGTTTCTGCCCCCTTCCTATCAAAAGTTATTACCACTTTCCCCCCCCATTCATTTCAGATGGGCCAAGATCTATCTCAGCAACGCAAGGTCCCACAGACTCGAGGGTGGTACCGTTGGAAAGCCCATGGCCACAAATGGGGGGGTAGGCACTGTTCCCTTGTTTCTGCACCCTTCCTATCAAAAGTTATTAGCCCAGGGGCCAATCCGAAAATCTCAACATAAGTGTTTCAGGTACTTCCCAAGGTCCTAGAGACTCAAGGGTGGTACCATTGGAAAGCCCATGGCCACAAATGGGGGGGTAGACACTGTTCCCTTGTTTCTGCACCCTTCCTATCAAAAGTTATTGGCCAAGGGGCCAATCCGAGGTGGTTGTTATCCCTTATTCTAACCCTAACCCTAACCCTAACCCTAACCCCTAACCCTAACCCTAACCCTAACCCTAACCCAACTCCTAAATATACACATGCCAGCGAGACAGATAGCTATCCTTCGAGGCAAAGACATTACACAAAATGGCTGCCATTTTGGAATCAATGCTTTATTTCCATGTTGCGTTTATGAATATTGAAGACAATCCAAAGTGAAGATAGACAAATAAATAGACAGAACAGAGAGCAGTTACAGAGAGAAAATCAGCAGGCAAGTGAAACTGTTGGGAACTGATGACAACTTTAAGAATTGTGTCTCATCACACTACAAATCCATTTGAAGAAAAAACAAATGAGTCCATTTGTCCAGCTCGTTGGGTTAAGCAGCAAATATCTACACCCAAGCCATACATTTCATAATTGTACTGCCAAATGTAGCGTTTTCTGTTGTGTAGATTTAGTTTTTTCTAATATAATTAGATTTCACAAAAAAGTTCCCTCAAATGGATGTGTAATCTACAAATGACCTTATTGATTAAAAAGGTTATTATCGTGTCTTACAGTGTTAAGATGAATTCAAAACAAGGATTTCTGTCGTACCCCCTTTTGAAACAACATTCATATGTCCTGCTGAAGTTAAGACTGACACTCCAGCAAACAACGGCCTAGGTAACTCAACAACACAACCTGCTTTGGTCGAACCAATCGATAGTGGCAAGAAGCTTGAAATCTTTTCCCATCTGAATGTTGATATGCAAAATGAAAATTTTGAGCAGCACAATTACCCTCTAACACAAGGTTAGAGAATGTGGCTTCACCGTACAAAGAGGGTAACAAACTGACACTTACAACCTTCTTTAAACCCATTATTCATATTTAACATTTTTCACATAATGAAAATGAAGAGTTGTCTTGGTTACCTGTAGAAGACATCGCTAGTATTGTTAGCATTCAGCATTAAAACTGAGGTTTCAAATAAAATTGATTTTGTCATCTAAAGAAAAAAATACATGAATTATAATTTCAAAAACCCTCCGTCTGAACATCAGATGGTTAAAGCTAAAATTATTATCAGAACTTTTCTCATAGGCAGCGAACATATCCAAATGTATTTAAAAATGTGTATTGTGTCAATCTTAAATACTATGCTTACAAGCTATTTGAGCTAGCAAAGCATGAAAACTTATATTTGACAATAAATAATAGAATAAAGTTAATAAGATGATTTGTCCCATCATAAGAGTCAACATAAAACATATCAAAGACTAACAATCATACTGCAAATCAACCGCATGAACAAAATGTACAAACAGAAGAAAGATAACGGGCACTTCAGAATTTCAATGCACAAAGTGGAACACAATCAAACGGCGACATATAAAGATTCAATAAGCTTCAACATGTTTACTGAGAAGACTCGAAGGTTTCTTCATAAACTGGAGGACAGCGTTTCCTTTAAGGATCTGTCAGTCCACTTGATGTGTTCTGTGTAGCAATAATAATAAAAGTTAAAACTAATGACAACAAATGATTGATTAATGCTTTGCAGAACTCATTACTGTCACATTTTGCTTTTGTGATTTCTAAATGCTATGTAACTTGAACACCTGTCTTTAACTGTAAGTCTTCGTAAGAGTCCATAGAGATATGTTTGATGTCACACATTCACATAACACAAAGGCATTATTATTTCATGGGTATTGACGGAGCATATTTTATACCGGCTCGAGTTCTTAAAGCATTCCGGAATAATTGGCAATGTTGATCAATTTTTCAAAACATTGTAGAATTTCCTTCACTTTTTTTAAGCTACCGAGATGAAACGTAAAATGTTGCTGATTCCATTAATTGATTTGAACATTTCACATGATATTATTAAAAGTATAGGATCGATTTCTGTACTTTTTTTGTTCTTCTTGCCACAGATTTGTCAGGAAAAATAAAGTTACTCAAACCAAGCACAGGTAGACGACACTGCTCATTCAAGCTACTGTGTCAAGCAACCAATGGATCATTCAAACAATCACCGTCAGTCTTTTCAAATGACGAATCTGTTGCCTAAGACTCATAAAGAATACTAGCATATCGCAAGAAACAAATTAAACATTCAATTTTTACAGAGTCCTAATATCCAACAATGTACAACAGGCTAAAAGTGGCCTATGTCTGTCTGACAATGTTTTTTAAGGCCATCATTGAGGGATACTGAACCAGACAATCAATGGAAATCTGGCATACAGAGGAGGACCTTTTTTTTCTTCATAGTTGAAGATGTAAAGGTTTGCTGATAAGGGTTTTTAAGTTCAGTGCTTTGCTTAAGGGCACCTTGATAAGGGCACCTTGATAAGGTCTGATGGTTGTTACCTTTTGAAAGTTAGAGTTGATTGTGGTGTTCAGATGTAATCATTGGTACAAAAGCTGTAGGGGAAATCCGGGGTAAAAACCGGGAGTTACAGAGGATGTCAAACCAAAAAGAAGACCACTTTTAGCGCGGTGGCCATTATTTTACCTTAAACATACAATTTTAGAAGGCAGAACATTAGCAAACTTCAATTCCGATCCGTTCTCTCCAAAATACAAACAGTGATTCACTCATGCCTTTGATCTTTCTCAGTCCCGTTATCCATAATTCACCGCATTGTAGGTTCAGGACAGTGGTTGCTCTCCTTTTGCAATCTTTATTGTTCGTCTTTTCTTTAAAGCCATTTTATTCAAGTTCTCTACTGATGCCAAACTTGGAGAAAGAGGTACTTCTGGAAATTGACATCTTGAATCAGTTGTTGCATAACTGGTCTTCCTCCAGGATTGCATCAGTCTTTCATCCTTTTCAGTAATAATTGTTGAATTTGCACGAGGGCAGCATTGAGCATTCTAACAATAAACCATCATTTTACAGTTTTCCCTGATCTGCTGCTCTTCTCTGCTCTATTCAGTTTTTAAGGTAAATGTGTTTCAGAGACCAGTCTCTACCATCCAGTATCATTGTTTGATTGTTTCAGAATCATCAAGATGTCAACCAGATTTTTTGTCCATTTTGGTATAGTGATGTTATTATGGCTGTTCCTTCTTCTTTGTTATCACCTATTTTCTACCCAATCCTTCTGTACTTTGTTACACACAGCAGGAGAGTTTCATGCAACAATTCTTAGAATTGGACATCATGCACCTTATCACTCTACTCCAACAACTGCTGCCCCTGTCCATCTCTCCTCCATTGGCTCCACAACTCCATCCCAGCCTCCATCATTGTAGGTAACGGTAGACTTTGAAGCAGTGGTTACCAGAGTCAGCCACTACCACATGTCCATCTGAGGTCAGAGCCAGACCTTGGGGTCCGTAAAGAGGGTCTGCTGACGTGTTGATGTAGGACAGAAAGGAGCCACTGCCGTCAAACACCTGGAAAGGATTGTTCAGAGATAGATCATAAATAACCTTTGCACAATCTTCAAACAACCTTAACGACAACAACTTAGAACAGCTGTACCTGTATTCTGCTGTTGCCCCAGTCAGCTACAATGATGTTCCCATTATTGTCCACAGCTACACCAGTGGGAGCATTGAATTGGCCATTTCCCTCCCCGTTAGATCCGAATTTCAACACCAGCTCTCCATCTGGTGTGAAGACCTGACCATGACAGAAAAATAAATACATGACATTCAAGCGTCCTGATAAGGGGGTTAGGGTTAGGTTTGGTAATGTTCAATCAGCATGTCCTTACCTTGACAGAGTGGTTATGGAAGTCAGTCACAATGATCTCATTGTTCTTGTTTACTGCTGCAAAATGTGGACCTTCAGGAGTAAAAACATTCAACATTCGATCACATTAAATCCTGTAACACTACATGAGGATACATTAAAATATATGTTCAACAATATGACAATACAAATGATATAACCACTTCAAATTACAGATTTAACATACAATTTAAAAATAGGTATAGCTGTGGTTTGCATACTTTTGAAGTGGTCCTTTAACTGCTGTCAAAACATTTAACCACTTTCTGAGATTATGGGTAATCTGACACTTTAAACACTGTCAGAATAAGATTCATAAAATGTGATCAATATTCGGGTTTTAAAATATGGAAGAGTGTTAAAGGGTGGGAGAGCTTATGTCAATGTGCCCTTCTCTACCTTGACGCCCTGCTTGTGCCTTTGGGTGCTGGTATGTTGGGTCACATCATTATTGGCCACCATGCTCTATATTAAAACCTACCCTGCATGCTGCAGAATGCATAAATACCATCCAGGTGACTCAGCCTTATAAACTGAAATTGTTCAGTCCAGCTCTGCTTTAATTTGCAGGTGTGTTTGGACCCATCCTGTCCTGACATTTTCAGATAGCCTGCTCATTCATCCAGATTTCACCTCGACTTTTGCTTGGGCAGAGCACAGCACACCCCCTTAAATCACGTTTGGGGGTTGGATTGTGTGGACAGTGGAGTTGAAATTGTATGTAGTTGTGGATTGCGTGTGTGTATATTGTTATTCATAGATAATCTGACAGCTTTGGTATCTTCAGACAGGTTTAAAGGACAAATAATAAAGCCGGAGATGGACCTGACATGAAGGATAAATCCCGAAAAGAGAAAGAGCAATTCAGGTTTGCTTACAACTCTATATATAACCCTTCATTGCTATTAAAATGGTACCTAAACTTTGCTCCATAAAATATTCAACCTGAAATGTTCTTCACATGTTGGGCAGTCGGTTTCATTGAAAAACATCTACCTGCAAATTGTTTGTCACCATTGCCTCGACTTCCAAACTTGGTGATGAGCTTGCCAGTCAGCTGGAAGATGAAGACAGTGCATGCTTTGTTGTCAACAACTATCACATTTCCATTCTGGTCTATGGACACACCCTTTGGCCCCATAAGTCTCCCAGAGCCAAGCTTTGCCTGATGGAAACCACAAACAACACAAGGAGAATCAGACATAACAAAACATCATTTAGACATGTGTTGTTATGCTTAGTGAAGTATAAAAAAAATAAAATGTCCTTGTAAAATGTACGGTACAATTTACACAATGTATTCAAACCTGTAACCCTTGATCCTTTAACAGCTAAATGCAACATCTGTACACCTACCTTAAACTTTCCTTCACAGGAGAAGATGCTGACCCATTTGTTGTCATAGTCAGCAATGATGATGTCGCCACTGGGGTGCACAGCGACCCCTGTGGGACGCTGTAGTTGCCCCGGTGATCGTCCCCTCACCCCAAAACGGTTCTTGAATTCCCCCTCATTTGCAAAAATCTGAAATAAGGAGACAACTGTGAGGACATTGATATACATAATGCAGACCTTCAATTTTAACACATTCCAAATCAGCTCTCAGACATCTGGACAAAACTGGCTTTACCTGAACACACTGATTGTTGCTGTCAGCAATCAGGATCCTGCCAGTGGAAGAGGCAGCCACTCCTTGAAGATTAGTGAACTCTCCTTTGTTCCTCCCTTTTGTTCCTGAATAGAACAAGAAAAGCCTTTTTGTTTGTTCTTCTTCTGGCACTACACTTACCAGTGTACTTTTGATTAACAGGAAGTAAAATGTTGTGAGAAAATTATTGAGTGTTTTTGGTTGCCTCATGACCCATTTCTTTACCATTTTTTTGTAATTCTTGTAATATGATGAAAAGCCTAGCTGCATTCAAAAGTAGTCGTTTCTGTTTGCTTCTTCAAAATGGAAAGAGTAGATTACAACCGACCACACTGAACTTGTCCTTAGATACAACATTTATTAGCTCTGATAATTGAATTAGCATTAGCTTTAGTATCAGTAATGTCAAAGTTGTGTCTCACCAATCCGGAATATAAGATCGTCCTCAATGGGGTTCTGGGTTTTGCGTCGTGGCGTGCCCAGGGCACTGCTGGCCCTCTTGGAACCTTTCTTCTTCTGGCCGGGGGACTTTCCTCGTCGTTTTGCCCCCTCAGAGGAGCCTGTGGATGGGGTTGCGTAGGCAGCTGAGTTTGTTGCAGTGGTGGTGGAGGGGGACACCTGGTGAGACATGAAGCATTATGATATATTACTTTAAAGAATGAATTTAGGATATCTGGTTAGTGTATTCTGCCCTGAAAATGATGAGACCATACTTTGACGAAATTGGGTTTGGGTCAGGGGTGTCCACTTCAGGTATGCTCTATAAATGTTCCTGTGCTGAACAATCATATTTACTTCAATGGTATCAATATATCTGACACATGTTGTCCAAAGCATATTTCCTCAATTATCTCATCTTTCATTTACATTTATTATGAACTGTTTTGTTTAAAGTGTACCCTGGTCTAAGATGACAGTTGAATCTTTGCAAGATAGTTGTTTTGTTTTCTCCTTTGATTCAAATATTTTAGATACAGCTCATTTTACCAACCCCCACACTCTCCACTCACCTCGACTTCAGCCTCAAAGGCACCACTGACTGTCAGTTTGAAGGGGCTTCCTTTGATGTGCTGGTCATACAGACGAAGAGCCAACGAGAAGTTACCCTCCTTTGGCACTATGTACACAAACTCATAGGTTCCATTCTTGTGGTCCACTATTTCACCATCCACTATGCTTCCATCAGGGGTGAACACCTGGACAGACACAAGGATTATTTTATGTCATTTTGGTGTGTTTTACCACATTTTATTTGAATGTGGGCGTAAGACTAACCTCTGCTGACAGGATTGCATTGCCACTCTTGCAGGCTCCACCTGACTTGTCTCTTGTCACTATGGTAACAGAGGAAGGATGTCCCACAATGCACTGCTCCAGGCCTGCACCCATGGCTTCACTCTGGCTTGCCACGGCACTGAAGAAGAGCAGATGACAAGTTATTAAAATGTTAGTACTCACAAAAGCCTTTTTAGCAGGGGCCTAAATACTTTGTACTGTACGACCTGGTTGTAACGATGGTCCCTAAGTTGTGTATAGACTTCCTTAGCCCATCAGTCTCCAATATCAGATCCAGCTGGTCATTCTCCTCTGGCTGACATGGTAGCCCAAGACCGGCCAGCTCCCGAAGATTCTCTTGCAGTTCCCGTTCCACCTGATGGCTTGCCACACATGACTCCCCAGCCAGAGCCTCTTCCGCCTGGGTACAAGAGGCCATGATGTCACCTTCCCCCCGCACAAGGCTATCAGCCTGGGCCTGGAGGACCTGGAGACACATATGTGGAGATTTTCTTTGTAGTGTTGACGGATGTTATTTACTTTTGCATTTGCCAACTGGAAAAGGATGCTCTACTTTTAACAAAAAACAATAAGAAGTTTTAAAAACACAATTAAATGCTCAGCTAATATTATCGAGCTCACAAAATCAGAATTACACCACAATTTTAATTTTGCAGAAGCTTACAGACAAGTCTTTCCGATATTTAGGATATATGTACCTTCTGTTTGAGTCCATATGTGACCTCCAGCTCCATCAGCAAAACACTCTTCCGGACATCCAGCTGCTTGTGCAGATCCTCGAAGCTGGACTGGATGTCCTCTTCGATGGAAGCTCTCTGATTTGTGAGCTGCTGAAGGATCTCTTTAATGAAGGAGAGGGCGTCTGAAATCTGAGGCTGTCTGCATAGGCAAATATGAGGTGAAAGATTGGAATAAAGCTGAGGACAGAGCCTTTTACATTCCTTTGTACAACTGTCACTGTTACTAGTTCTTCACAGCCATCAAAAAGGTCCCAGCAGGGACAATATGTGCGGCAGATAAAATAACCCTGTTTGCAGTGAGGATTAAGAAACATTTGATTGTAGTTTATTTTTTAGGAATTGAAATGTTTCCCTCTGGGCTTTGCATCCCCATTAATGTTGTGTATGCAAGAGTTATTGTGAATGTGTCTGCATCTGTATGTGGGATTGCAATCTAGGGGCAATCTTATTGTCATCAAAATCAATCTGCTCTTTTTTTCCTTGTTGCTCAATAGATGAGTAATTAATCTGCCTTTCCACCAGGTGTCAGCATCTCCTTTTCAATCCTTGAAGGTTTTCATAAGGTATTTATCTCCTGTAATATCTGTGTAGCTGTTAGCAGGTGGATGGTTACTAATGTCGTTAATTTAAGAGCAAATTTGAGATATTTTCTACTTCTTTGTTTTCCCACTACACCACAGTTGAAGTTAAATGTTGTAATGTTTAGTCTAAAACATGTATTTCACCTTTACATCTACAGGGTATGCATTGACATGAGAATTCTGTGTCCTTGTGACTTTAAGTGTTAATGGTTCAGTGGTCAAGAGCAGAGCACCTCTTCTGGATATGTGACAATGAAAACATTCAAAAAAGCCATCACATTGACTTACCAGTTTTTATACATTTTCCTGCATATATAGGTACAAAGCACAATAAGGACATTTTAAAACATAGATGTCTACCTGCTCTGGACAGTCCCTAGGCTTTCCTGCAGGCTGCTCCGGTGCTGCTCTAGGGCCTGGCCGAGGGGCACCTTAGGGTGTTCTACATGGTCCCTCACACAGTCCTCACACAGCGGACACTCGCAGGCCAAACAGTACTGGTCTGCCACCTGCAGATGGTAAGTGAAAAGGTGCAACAGAGCTTGTAGTTCTGTTTGTAAACAGGAGAGGTAGGTATAGAAAAGTGTCTGGGTCTCAGAAAAATGGGTGAGCTCAAGGTTTTCTAAGATTTTCTATGTGTGACCCATGAGCTGCCAATTCAAGCATAAGAAGTGGTGGTAAGCAGTTAATGTTCAACAACCACATTATTCAGGGACAAATAGGTTGCGTACCCTCGTTACTCACTGAGAAGGAGATGAGATTAACTGTTATGACTGATTATTGTTATAGAAAGAAAGGTTACTGCTGACACATTTGAACATGTCACACTGGATGTCAATTGCTTGCTTCCGAAATGTTGCCAAGTTAAGTAAAATCACACCAGTGCAGTAATGTAACCGTTGTTTTAATCATTATGTTGTTTTTAGTCCATGTTTGTATAAAAAGGACTAGAAGGTGGGAGTTTAGGTTTGGGAGATTGTCTTTCCTGGGCATTAACATCCAGCCTTCCCTGAGAAGTGTTTTCACATTTAGGTGTATGCATTATAGAGATATTACACACATTATCACCACAAACACATTTGTTAGAGGGAAATGGAAACACAGATTGATGAGCCCTTTGAATGTTGCTTTCCTACCTTCCCTGTATGTTGTGGGCAGGCATTTTTGCCGGGTGGAGCCTCCAGGACGGTGCACTCCTCACTGCTGCTATCTGGGGAGTGTTGGTGGGCCTCCATCTGCGAGCGCCAGCCAGTTGGGGGTGAACCTCCAAACACACCCCTTATGCCACAGTGCAGCCAGGAGAGGGGGCTTGTTCACATACAAGGTTTTTTTTCTCCTTTTGGAGTGTTTGCTTTTGTAATCTCTTTGTCTCAGAATTCATTCCATCATGCATCAGAGAAGAAGGTGAAAACCATTCACAATAACTTCTTAAAAGTATTTGAAACTGATAGATCTTAGTCGAGGCATGGCTTTTGTTGTGAAAATTGGATGCATTTCTGTATTCATACGGAGGGCCAAGACATTCAGACACACCCTTTTCTGGGGTCGTAACCCCTTTCTGCAAGACTTTTCCACACAGCACCCAGGAAAGAGTGCTGAAGATCAGACTTAGATTTGTTTTTCTGTTATTTTAGTGTACAAACCACTTCTGACTTCTGATGGTTTGATAAGAGGCAAGACATCCAGAACTCCCAATATTCCCATTTAAAATGCCTTTCCTCTTCAATATGTTGCTTTTCCCAGAACAGCATATGTCCCTCGAAACATCAAAATCCGTCCTCTTCAGGTCTGGTGTAGGGAAACACAACGGACTTTGATGTTGATGTAATTCCCAGAGACTCCAAACTGAGAGCAGCCTGGAGGGGAAACAAGACAATGATGAGGATTGGGTGAAAAAACAGATACAAAATTAGAGGGTTGTTGGACTCTTCTAATTCTTTGCTGGTACTTGATTGTACCCTGTCAACTTTGATTGTTAGGAATGTAAACAAGACCACCTTAAGCAAGATCAAGTCATGACCAAGAAGGGAGTATATCAAAACCAACAACAGACCAAGGTTTTCAGTGATTGAGACCAAAACCAGACCTGTAACGATCTCAACTACTACAAAAAGTAATTTTGGGAAGGATTCATAGATTGAGAAGAAATTTATTTGAACAGCTGTTTGCAAAAATAATGTAGGAAATGTGCATCTTGGACTGATTTTAGTGTTTTCTGTGACCTTCCTGAGAGCTTCCGTTGGTGCTGCCCTGCTTGCGAACCGGACTCACGTGCTGCTGCCTTCTGTCTGTTTCAGTGTTTCTCTGTCCTTTTAGGCCCACTTTTCTTTTGATTTGAGTGGAAGCAACAGAATGTTTGGCAGCACTTTGAGTCGAAGACAAATTTCCCCAAGGGGACAATAAAGTGTATCGTATGGTATCTATCCAACACTGGACCCGAACACACAAACAGTCTTTTTTCGTCACTATACGAATGCCCATATGTTCCCTCCATGTGGTTCATCAGATCACTGAAAACCCCTGATAAACCTCCAGAAGGTATACTCTGTAATAAGAACATGTCAGCAGTACCAGAAGCAGATGGTTCAATCCACAGTTGTGCAGCAGGTAGGACTAACAAGGGAGAAGGTAGTAATAAAGAGCTTCTTGGAGCAGAAATGTAGGTCACACGAATTTCTTCAAAGTGTTGGAGAGAGAGAGACAGAGAGAGAGAGAGAGAGAGAGAGAGAGAGAGAGGGTTGAGGCAGTGGTTTCCATGGTACCAGACTGCCTAGGGAGGGGATGAGGATGAGATACAACAAAAAATTGAAGCAGTCACGGTCCCTTAATCCTAAAATCCTAAATTTAAGCATCTGTGTGCTTCCAAGAGCAGAATTGACCACAGCACAATTCACTACGGTAAATGTCCCAGTTGAGTGACACAGACGTGATGATATAGAATCAGTATGAACACCTACTTATTGAAACATGTCCTTACTCACGACTCCCCAAATACTGCAGCTTAGTCTATGGCCATAAAGTTCAAAATATGATGACATACGAAGGTTCCCAAATCACGTCACCTTCACACATGCAAGGCTCTGTGGTCAAATTCTTGAATTGCCCCCCGGGGATAAATAAAGTTTTTTGAATTTGAATATGAAGTTAGTCAAACTAAATATGCTACACAACTTTGACAATAAATACATCAGGCTAACAGGATAAGGTACAATTTCTAAATAAAGTTTGCTGACAAACATTCACATTTCACTACAAACACAGTTTCAGCGGAGGACTGTTCAACATGAGTCTGGTTCTGTTCCAGGTTTCTGCCTGTTCTACATGAGTCTGGTTCTGTTCCAGGTTTCTGTCTGTTCAACATGAGTCTGGTTCTGTTCCAGGTTTCTGTCTGTTCAACATGAGTCTGGTTCTGTTCCAGGTTTCTGTCTGTTCATCATGAGTCTGGTTCTGTTCCAGGTTTCTGTCTGTTCAACATGAGTCTGGTTCTGTTCCAGGTTTCTGTCTGTTCAACATGAGTCTGGTTCTGTTCCAGGTTTCTGTCTGTTCAACATGAGTCTGGTTCTGATCCAGGTTTCTGTCTGTTCAACATGAGTCTGGTTCTGTTCCAGGTTTCTGCCTGTTCTACATGAGTCTGGTTCTGATCCAGGTTTCTGCCTGTTCTACATGAGTCTGGTTCTGTTCCAGGTTTCTGTCTGTTCTACATGAGTCTGGTTCTGTTCCAGGTTTCTGTCTGTTCTACATGAGTCTGGTTCTGTTCCAGGTTTCTGCCTGTTCTACATGAGTCTGGTTCTGTTCCAGGTTTCTGTCTGTTCAACATGAGTCTGGTTCTGATCCAGGTTTCTGTCTGTTCAACATGAGTCTGGTTCTGTTCCAGGTTTCTGCCTGTTCTACATGAGTCTGGTTCTGATCCAGGTTTCTGCCTGTTCTACATGAGTCTGGTTCTGTTCCAGGTTTCTGTCTGTTCTACATGAGTCTGGTTCTGTTCCAGGTTTCTGTCTGTTCTACATGAGTCTGGTTCTGTTCCAGGTTTCTGCCTGTTCTACATGAGTCTGGTTCTGTTCCAGGTTTCTGTCTGTTCTACATGAGTCTGGTTCTGTTCCAGGTTTCTGTCTGTTCTACATGAGTCTGGTTCTGTTCCAGGTTTCTGCCTGTTCTACATGAGTCTGGTTCTGTTCCAGGTTTCTGTCTGTTCAACATGAGTCTGGTTCTGTTCCAGGTTTCTGTCTGTTCTACATGAGTCTGGTTCTGATCCAGGTTTCTGTCTGTTCAACATGAGTCTGGTTCTGATCCAGGTTTCTGTCTGTTCAACATGAGTCTGGTTCTGTTCCAGGTTTCTGTCTGTTCAACATGAGTCTGGTTCTGATCCAGGTTTCTGTCTGTTCAACATGAGTCTGGTTCTGTTCCAGGTTTCTGTCTGTTCATCATGAGTCTGGTTCTGTTCCAGGTTTCTGTCTGTTCTACATGAGTCTGGTTCTGATCCAGGTTTCTGTCTGTTCTACATGAGTCTGGTTCTGTTCCAGGTTTCTGTCTGTTCTACATGAGTCTGGTTCTGTTCCAGGTTTCTGTCTGTTCATCATGAGTCTGGTTCTGTTCCAGGTTTCTGTCTGTTCTACATGAGTCTGGTTCTGATCCAGGTTTCTGTCTGTTCTACATGAGTCTGGTTCTGTTCCAGGTTTCTGTCTGTTCAACATGAGTCTGGTTCTGTTCCAGGTTTCTGTCTGTTCATCATGAGTCTGGTTCTGTTCCAGGTTTCTGTCTGTTCAACATGAGTCTGGTTCTGTTCCAGGTTTCTGTCTGTTCAACATGAGTCTGGTTCTGTTCCAGGTTTCTGTCTGTTCAACATGAGTCTGGTTCTGATCCAGGTTTCTGTCTGTTCAACATGAGTCTGGTTCTGTTCCAGGTTTCTGCCTGTTCTACATGAGTCTGGTTCTGATCCAGGTTTCTGCCTGTTCTACATGAGTCTGGTTCTGTTCCAGGTTTCTGTCTGTTCTACATGAGTCTGGTTCTGTTCCAGGTTTCTGTCTGTTCTACATGAGTCTGGTTCTGTTCCAGGTTTCTGCCTGTTCTACATGAGTGTGGTTCTGTTCCAGGTTTCTGTCTGTTCAACATGAGTCTGGTTCTGATCCAGGTTTCTGTCTGTTCAACATGAGTCTGGTTCTGTTCCAGGTTTCTGCCTGTTCTACATGAGTCTGGTTCTGATCCAGGTTTCTGCCTGTTCTACATGAGTCTGGTTCTGTTCCAGGTTTCTGTCTGTTCTACATGAGTCTGGTTCTGTTCCAGGTTTCTGTCTGTTCTACATGAGTCTGGTTCTGTTCCAGGTTTCTGCCTGTTCTACATGAGTCTGGTTCTGTTCCAGGTTTCTGTCTGTTCTACATGAGTCTGGTTCTGTTCCAGGTTTCTGTCTGTTCTACATGAGTCTGGTTCTGTTCCAGGTTTCTGCCTGTTCTACATGAGTCTGGTTCTGTTCCAGGTTTCTGTCTGTTCAACATGAGTCTGGTTCTGTTCCAGGTTTCTGTCTGTTCTACATGAGTCTGGTTCTGATCCAGGTTTCTGTCTGTTCAACATGAGTCTG
>CM036556.1:21197874-21277874 GCA_020745685.1 Tautogolabrus adspersus | reverse complement strand
TCATGATTGATGACCAGCTAACATTTAAGTTTCAAATAGCCTCGACTGCCCGATCATGTCGTTTTGCCCTGTACAACATCAGGAAGATCAGACCTTACCTGTCAGAACATGCTACACAGCTCCTGGTACAGGCTCTTGTGATATCACGCGTAGACTATTGCAACTCCCTCCTGGCAGGTCTTCGTACATGCACTATCAAACCCCTGCAGATGATACAAAATGCAGCAGCACGACTGGTTGTCAACCTACCTAAAAGAGCTCATGTCACTCCGCTGTTCATCTCCTTACACTGGCTCCCAGTTACTCCACACATCAAATTTAAAACTCTGCTGCTCGCCTACAAAACAGCGTCAAAAACGTCTCCTCCTTACTTTAACTCTATAATCCAGGTCTACACTCCCTCCCGTCCACTACGCTCTGCCAATGAAAGGTGTCTGATCCAACCTTCACAACAGGGTCCTAAGTCTCTAACTCTTCTCCTCTGGCGCCTCCCGGTGGTGGAACGAATCACGAAAGCCAGACAAAACTCAGGCCTGTGTCCCTTTGGAGAAGCCTGACTAGTAGTTATTTAGATGGGAACAGGACAAATGACTCTTACTCAGATTACGTCTCGTTCCGTCCTGCAACGAACAGGAAATCCACGGAGATCACCTCGCTCGACGGAGAACACAACGATTCTGCTCATCCTCTGGGAACCGCCACCACCATCACAGCTCATCTGCACGGGAACAGACTGGAGATCTGGTTTCATCGTTGGACCTTTCCTCTCATCAACCGCGGACATAACGGTTCACAAGTGAGGCTTAATTAGGTCTGGGCAGTTAGCTTTAGAGAGTGTGTTTAATAATCGAGTTATTAATGTGAAGTTGTGATAATATTAATATTTGCTTGTTATTGGGCCGCTACGTCCAGGGTTTTACTAGTTTAAAACCTCTTTTGTTTACTTTATTGGGCCGCTGCGTCCCGTGTTAGTCTTTCTGTGAACCCTAGCGTTATAGCCGGGTAATGCCTTCATGATCAGGAAGACCAGTGTAAATACCGTCTAAGCTAAATTGGGCCACTGGCTTCTGGAATTGAAGTTAATTATTCCCGAGTTGTACACGAGTTTCAGACTGTGATCCAGCCTCTTCAGGCACGCTGTCTTTTCCTCTCCCTCTTTAACTAACTCACGCACACATCCGCACCTTTCGGCGCAGACGCACATCTGGAGACCGACTCTGAGACCGCGCCTCAGTTACAAACTGAAAAGAAACTAAAAGAGATCTTGGAGATCCAGGGAGGAGAGACTGAGGACGTGCTGAGGGCCTCAGTGGAAACCTGAATGACGGGCCCACCAGCATCTCCATCTCTGCCACTTCATTAACGCTCTGTTTATATTTGTGGTAGTTTGGAGTCTATCTGAAGTCTTTAAATCGGCTCTCCAACTGAAATGTAAATTAATGAATCAGTCCTGGTTAACAAGTCACTCAGCCTTCTCCTGTTTAATCCATCAGAGCTGAGAAGACCAGAGTGGAACAGAAGTGACGTACCTGCTGTTACTGTTAGCACTCAGGATGCTAACGTTCAGCACGTACAGGCCTGATGACACACACACACACACACACACACACACACACACACACACACACACAAAACACACACACACTTGTATTTGCTCTACAGCTGAGGTGGCTGAGGCGTTCTGTCATTTATCCTCCACCCTTCATCCTGCAATCTGTCCATCCTCTCCCTCTCAGATGCTACAGATGCTCCTGTCATCTCCAACATTCCTCCGTCCGTCCGTCCATCCATCCTCTCTCAGCCCTCCACCCCTAAAAACACAGATCCAGCACTCACCTTGTCCTCCTCAGACGCAGCACCCCGTCAGTGTGACTGTTTCTGTTTTCCAGCCTGCAGCCACGGCGTCATGATAGCGTCTTGTTTGCTCCCTTTCTCTCTCCTCTCCTCTCCTCTCCTCTCCTCTCCTCTCTGCTCTGTGTCTGTGGGAGTGGGAGGGGGAGGATATCATCGTCACGGCAACACCAGCAGCTTGCAGCAGCAGCAGCAGCAGCTTGACAGGGGGGAGGGGGAGAGGTGGTGGGCTCACTGCAGCATCGACCAATAAGGAGCAAGAGGAGGGAAAGTAAAGAGAGGTGATTGGTTCATCAGTCTGTCAGTTATAAGATAGAGAGGGCGTACGATTCTCTCTCTCTCTCTCTCTCAGCGCCACATGTTTATTCTAAGAAGGATATTTTTTGATTTTCTGTATTTAAGCTTTTTTTAACCAGGAAAGATTAAAAATGTCTTCTTAAAGAGCGTTTTAGATCACGTTACATTTTTACTCTTCTTTAACTGAAAATAATTACATATTTTTAAATAATTAATAAACCTTTGAATTAAAATAATAATATAATGATTATGTTACAATAAAAAACAAAATTATATTTATAATAAAGTTATAATTATAATTTATAACATTAAAGGTAAGAAACTAGATTAGAAAGTGTTAATGTACAAAATGTGCAGACAGTTCAGCCTCCGGTCCAGCAGGTGGCGGTATGGCGCTGTGCAGACAGTTCAGCCTCCGGTCCAGCAGGTGGCGGTATGGCACTGTGCAGACAGTTCAGCCTCCAGTCCAGCAGGTAGCGGTATGGCGCTGTGCAGACAGTTCAGCCTCCGGTCCAGCAGGTGGCGGTATGGCGCTGTGCAGACAGTTCAGCCTCCGGTCCAGCAGGTGGCGGTATGGCGCTGTGCAGACAGTTCAGCCTCCGGTCCAGCAGGTGGCGGTATGGCGCTGTGCAGACAGTTCAGCCTCCGGTCCAGCAGGTGGCGGTATGGCGCTGTGCAGCACTTCGACAGCCGCCATGTTGAAATAAAAAGAAGAGGAAGCTCGTGCGTGAGGAGGAGACGCGGGAGAGTCAGAGGACGGAAGGAGCTGAAGGAGGAGAAGAAGCCTGTCTCTGAATTTACGGTAAATTTAACGATTTCTTAACTTTAATCATTCAGATAAAAAACATTATTGATGAATCACTTCATTTAGAGTCCTATCAGACCGGAAGTGACCGGTAATGAGGAGTTAGTTCACCGGATGGTCGCAGATTGATCCAGCATGCTGAGACTGCAGAGCGTGACGTCACGCTGCGTTTAAATACACGAGGTTAAAAGAGTTAAAAATGATTTAATTAGTTCGATTAATGACGGATGGTGATTTAGTTTGACGGATTTCCTGCTGCAGAAGTCGACCAGGTGATTTTTATTTTATTTATGAAGCACGCTTCATTCCAGGTGAGCTCAATGTTTCTTTATATTCAAGATAACACAACAAAGTCTCCAAAGGGTTAACCCTACCCTCACAAAGAAGAGACACACAGGGATTAATAATCTATAAAAC
The DNA here is from genome assembly GCA_020745685.1 of Tautogolabrus adspersus. Taxonomy (NCBI): domain Eukaryota; kingdom Metazoa; phylum Chordata; class Actinopteri; order Labriformes; family Labridae; genus Tautogolabrus; species Tautogolabrus adspersus. Next base: position 21,274,504 of record CM036556.1, on the reverse strand, counting down.
CTGAAATAAAGTCATTTAAACTTTAAATAAACGTGTTTAAACATCAGACGGTTAACCTCTCTCATACAGAACGAGTTTTGCGTTTGACTTTAAACTGAAACTTTCTTCTGCTTCAGGTCTCAAATGTTTGTTCAGCGATCATTGGTCGAGAACGCCGCCTGTGGTGATGCTGACCTTCAGGGACACCGTAGAGAGATTCATCTTTCTTCCTATGGATGACTTTAAGTCCTCGGGGTCCGTACACCTGGACTCAGGTGAGCTGCCCATTTTAACATTCATAAGCACTAAAGGGGTCAGTTAGACCAGATCTCATCAATGGTTATAAAACTTAAAGGTGGAGTCAGTAGAAATGTTTGTAAACACAGCATCCAAACGTGGCCCCTCCTCCTGGGCTCATTGCCCCCAGAAGCTCACACTCACTGCAGGACGTAGTGTGTACGTTTACTGCTTGTAGCTACACTGCAAGCTAACGCACGCTAGCTCAAGCTAACCGCCGGTGTTTATCACCTTCCTGTCCAACAGGAAGCAGACCAACTCCACGTCCACGGGTAAAAGCCAACACAAGGTTCACCCTCGTTTAAGAACGAGCTTTATCCGCTTGGTGTTTCTCCTCACTGTGATTATATTTTCTCTTCTTTGCTGCTACGTCCACGTCCATCATATTCACCGGTTTGAATCACGTCCAATCACTGATTGTATCCACTCCTAAACTCACCTGCTGCGCTGTCATTGGCTGGAGGAAACACACCAGCTCTGCCCAGAAACGTCACGAGCCAACCAGAACAAACCAGAACAGTAAAATCCAGTCAGAGGACAGGGTCTCTGCAGACACAAGGTGCATCCGAATTGCAAAGTGCCTACTCAATCTGTCAGTAGTCAGTAGACAGTACCTACTATCCGTGCTGTATACTGTTAGTACCTACTATTCAGTAGACAGCACAGTAGGCAGATATTTGTGCCTACTTCATTTGATTCATTCAGTATGAAGTGGCGTCATTTGCGTTACCTGAACCGGCCGCCTCCATCCTCGTTTTTTAGTTTAGCTTTATTGAAGAAGAGTAATGCACATATACAGTCAGTAATTAAAAACAAAATCACAATGTCAATAAAGTTAAAAACCGATTAAATAATAAAAATAACACACAGTAGGCCTACATACAGAAAAGAAAGTAATATACAGAATATAAAGTAAGATAAACCAATAAAGACGCAGATATAAATCTGTAAATCATTCTTTAAACAGAGGGAGAAAGGTTTTATAATCATGAACACATTTGTTACATTCTCTGTTCTTAATTAAAAGGAGAGATTTTAGAAGAGGACTTTAACTCTAGATTAAGAATTGATTAAATTAATCCATGCTCGTTTATTTTGATTTGGAGGCGCACGTGAAGTGACGTTTTATGGTTAATTTCGCAAAGCATTGTGGGTGGTAAAATCCAATTCATTTCCTGATAGCATGCATCCGATCCATACTTCATAAAACCAGGAAGTTAGTATCCATACTGAAATGTTCAGTATACTGAGGTGGACACAAAAAATGCATACTGAACGACCACGAGAGTTCAGTCTACTGAAACTCCCTACTGAATAGTACACACTGCATACTGAACTGTGGCTATTCGGAAAGGGCCACAGTCACCACACATGGTGCACACATGTACGGAGGCCCAGAAGGGACGATGGAGCAGCTTTACTTTAGGAGAGGTCTGTATTTTATTTTGAAGGTCCCTACATTAGTCTGTATTTTATTTTGAAGGTTCCTACATAAATCTGTATATTTTGAAGGAACATGATACTGACTCTACCTTTAACTTCATAACAAAGTAATTTCATGCTGCACACTTGTGTCTTAACATCAAGTCAAATCATTCATGTCTAGTTTCCTGAGCTCACGTCTGTTCGCTGTGATGAAGCTTCTTCCTGCCATTCGTAGTTTCCACCAGAGGTCGTAACGACCAGAGACGGTCCAAACCTTCCTTGGATGTCTGAGCGAAAGAGAACTGTAACTGGTCTAAAATAATCTCTGTGCTTTCAGAAATGACTTTATCTCCGTCTCACTTACAGGCTGAACTTCTCTGTGGACTCTGTTGAATCCTGAAACCCTGCTGAAGTGGTACGTGTAGATGTTTTTATTTAGAACGCTTTGAGTTGAAAGTTCTTCTCTGTGAAGACGTTTATCAAACTGTCTGAAGTGTCCGACCTGTCGCTGTGATGAAGCTTCTTCCTGCCATTCGTAGTTTCCACCAGAGGTCGTAACGACCAGAGACGGTCCAAACCTTCCTTGGATGTCTGAGCGACTTTAAAGAAGTTAAAACGATCATTGTTGTGTCCGTATTGAAGCTTAAAACGTTCCATCATTTGACTTACAGGTTTGAAGAGATTGTCGGCCATGTTTCATAACTTCTGTCCAGTCAAAGAAGAAATCAGCTGTTGGATGTTTCCTGGTAAGTGATTCTTTTTTAACCATTTTAAATACAGTCCGGCCGGGGGGGGGGGGGTTATCGACCACCCAAAGTTCGCTGTGATGAAGCTTCTTCCTGCCATTCGTAGTTTCCACCAGAGGTCGTTACGACCAGAGACGGTCCAAACCTTCCTTGGATGTCTGAGCGAAAGAGAACCCGTCTGTAACTGGTCTAAAATAATCTCTGTGCTTTCAGAAATGACTTTATCTCCGTCTCAATTACAGGCTGAACTTCTCTGTGGACTCTGTTGAATCCTGAAAGCCTGCTGAAGTGGTACGTGTAGATATTTTTATTTAGAACGCTTTGAGTTGAAAGTTCTTCTCTGTGAAGACGTTTATCAAACTGTCTGAAGTGTTCGACCTGTCGCTGTGATGAAGCTTCTTCCTGCCATTCGTAGTTTCCACCAGAGGTCGTAACGACCAGAGACGGTCCAAACCTTCCTTGGATGTCTGAGCGAAAGAGAACTGTAACTGGTCTAAAATAATCTCTGTGCTTTCAGAAATGACTTTATCTCCGTCTCAATTACAGGCTGAACTTCTCTGTGGACTCTGTTGAATCCTGAAAGCCTGCTGAAGTGGTACGTGTAGATATTTTTATTTAGAACGCTTTGAGTTGAAAGTTCTTCTCTGTGAAGACGTTTATCAAACTGTCTGAAGTGTCCGACCTGTCGCTGTGATGAAGCTTCTTCCTGCCATTCGTAGTTTCCACCAGAGGTCGTAACGACCAGAGACGGTCCAAACCTTCCTTGGATGTCTGAGCGACTTTAAAGAAGTTAAAACGATCATTGTTGTGTCCGTATTGAAGCTTAAAACGTTCCATCATTTGACTTACAGGTTTGAAGAGATTGTCGGCCATGTTTCATAACTTCTGTCCAGTCAAAGAAGAAATCAGCTGTTGGATGTTTCCTGGTAAGTGATTCTTTTTTAACCATTTTAAATACAGTCCGGCCGGGGGGGGGGGGTTATCGACCACCCAAAGTTCGCTGTGATGAAGCTTCTTCCTGCCATTCGTAGTTTCCACCAGAGGTCGTAACGACCAGAGACGGTCCAAACCTTCCTTGGATGTCTGAGCGACTTTCACTACATTTCTATTTCTCATTGAGTTTAAAGTTTAGTCGGTTAATGTTTTGTTTTCTCTTCCTCAGGTCATCAGTGAACAAGCAGCTGCGTCTCTTCATGGTCTGTAGGACTGTTGGTGTCTGTTCAGGGTCCTGACCCTCCAGTTGAGAACCCGGCTGTAGGACTGTTGGTGTCTGTTCAGGGTCCTGACCCTCCAGTTGAGAACCCGGCTGTAGGACTGTTGGTGTCTGTTCAGGGTCCTGACCCTCCAGTTGAGAACCCGGCTGTAGGACTGTTGGTGTCTGTTCAGGGTCTTGACCCTCCAGTTGAGAACCCGGCTGTAGGACTGTTGGTGTCTGTTCAGGGTCCTGACCCTCCAGTTGAGAACCCGGCTGTAGGACTGTTGGTTGGTGTCTGTTTAAAGAACATAACGTGCGTTTTAAAATGTTTTCATTTACAAATGTGTACAAACATTAAAATGTGAATGAAATAAAATGATGACGTTGAGATTTCTCGGCTCATTTATGACATCCGATTGCTCAAGTCTTCGTAACCGGCCGATGGAGTCTTGTCTGCAGTATCCAGCAAAGCCCTGGACTGGCTCTGATACTGCCCCCCCCCAGCCCTGGCAGCACATCACCCCAACCCTCATCCACCGCCACTGGCTCCCAATTAGATCCAGGATCAAATAAAAATACTTGTCATTTATAAATCCCTCCTCGCATCTCAGTACCTCTCAGACCTCCTACACTGACACACCACGCCCATCTGCGGTCCAGGTCCTCGGATACTGGCCTGCTGTCCATACCACACCTGCCGCATCATATAGCCCCCCCCCCCAACCTCCTCAAAGCCTGTCTGTTCTCAGCTGACGCCCTCCTTTAACTCTGCCTGTCCGTCCTTTTACTACCTCAGTTCTTTGTTTGATCCCTGCACCATGTGAAGCGGTCCCGTGAGAGGCGCTCTATAAATCAGAAAAGATGTTTTAAAGCGTTAACTTGAATGCTTCACACGTTAAAGATGTTTTAGAGCGTTGACTTGAATGCTTCACACGTTAAAGATGTTTTAAAGCGTTGACTTGAATGCTTCACACGTTAAAGATGTTTTAAAGCGTTAACTTGAATGCTTCACACGTTAAAGATGTTTTAAAGCGTTAACTTGAATGCTTCACACGTTAAAGATGTTTTAGAGCGTTAACTTGAATGCTTCACACGTTAAAGATGTTTTAAAGCGTTGACTTGAATGCTTCACACGTTAAAGATGTTTTAAAGCGTTGACTTGAATGCTTCACACGTTAAAGATGTTTTAGAGCGTTAACTTGAATGCTTCACACGTTAAAGATGTTTTAAAGCGTTGACTTGAATGCTTCACACGTTAAAGATGTTTTAAAGCGTTGACTTGAATGCTTCACACGTTAAAGATGTTTTAAAGCGTTGACTTGAATGCTTCACACGTTAAAGATGTTTCAAAGCGTTAACTTGAATGCTTCACACGTTAAAGATGTTTTAAAGCGTTGACTTGAATGCTTCACACGTTAAAGATGTTTTAGAGCGTTAACTTGAATGCTTCACACGTTAAAGATGTTTTAGAGCGTTAACTTGAATGCTTCACACGTTAAAGATGTTTCAAAGCGTTAACTTGAATGCTTCACACGTTAAAGATGTTTTAAAGCGTTAACTTGAATGCTTCACACGTTAAAGATGTTTTAGAGCGTTAACTTGAATGCTTCACACGTTAAAGATGTTTTAGAGCGTTGACTTGAATGCTTCACACGTTAAAGATGTTTTAAAGCGTTAACTTGAATGCTTCACACGTTAAAGATGTTTCAAAGCGTTAACTTGAATGCTTCACACGTTAAAGATGTTTCAAAGCGTTAACTTGAATGCTTCACACGTTAAAGATGTTTTAAAGCGTTAACTTGAATGCTTCACACGTTAAAGATGTTTCAAAGCGTTGACTTGAATGCTTCACACGTTAAAGATGTTTTAAAGCGTTGACTTGAATGCTTCACACGTTAAAGATGTTTTAAAGCGTTAACTTGAATGCTTCACACGTTAAAGATGTTTCAGAGCGTTAACTTGAATGCTTCACACGTTAAAGATGTTTTAAAGCGTTGACTTGAATGCTTCACACGTTAAAGATGTTTTAGAGCGTTAACTTGAATGCTTCACACGTTAAAGATGTTTTAAAGCGTTGACTTGAATGCTTCACACGTTAAAGATGTTTTAAAGCGTTGACTTGAATGCTTCACACGTTAAAGATGTTTTAAAGCGTTAACTTGAATGCTTCACACGTTAAAGATGTTTTAAAGCGTTGACTTGAATGCTTCACACGTTAAAGATGTTTCAAAGCGTTAACTTGAATGCTTCACACGTTAACGATGTTTTAAAGCGTTGACTTGAATGCTTCACACGTTAAAGATGTTTTAGAGCGTTAACTTGAATGCTTCACACGTTAAAGATGTTTTAGAGCGTTAACTTGAATGCTTCACACGTTAAAGATGTTTTAAAGCGTTGACTTGAATGCTTCACACGTTAAAGATGTTTTAAAGCGTTAACTTGAATGCTTCACACGTTAAAGATGTTTCAAAGCGTTGACTTGAATGCTTCACACGTTAAAGATGTTTTAAAGCGTTGACTTGAATGCTTCACACGTTAAAGATGTTTTAAAGCGTTGACTTGAATGCTTCACACGTTAAAGATGTTTTAAAGCGTTAACTTGAATGCTTCACACGTTAAAGATGTTTTAGAGCGTTGACTTGAATGCTTCACACGTTAAAGATGTTTCAAAGCGTTGACTTGAATGCTTCACACGTTAAAGATGTTTTAAAGCGTTGACTTGAATGCTTCACACGTTAAAGATGTTTTAAAGCGTTGACTTGAATGCTTCACACGTTAAAGATGTTTTAAAGCGTTGACTTGAATGCTTCACACGTTAAAGATGTTTTAAAGCGTTGACTTGAATGCTTCACACGTTAAAGATGTTTTAAAGCGTTAACTTGAATGCTTCACACGTTAAAGATGTTTTAAAGCGTTGACTTGAATGCTTCACACGTTAAAGATGTTTTAAAGCGTTAACTTGAATGCTTCACACGTTAAAGATGTTTTAGAGCGTTGACTTGAATGCTTCACACGTTAAAGATGTTTTAAAGCGTTGACTTGAATGCTTCACACGTTAAAGATGTTTTAAAGCGTTGACTTGAATGCTTCACACGTTAAAGATGTTTTAAAGCGTCAACTTGAATGCTTCACACGTTAAAGATGTTTCTAAGCGTTGACTTGAATGCTTCACACGTTAAAGATGTTTCAAAGCGTTAACTTGAATGCTTCACACGTTAAAGATGTTTCAAAGCGTTGACTTGAATGCTTCACACGTTAAAGATGTTTTAAAGCGTTGACTTGAATGCTTCACACGTTAAAGATGTGTTGGTCACATGAAGTGTTCGGACTGATGAGTAAATATCATTTATATATCAAGACATTTGTTTCCCTCCTGTTATAACTTAAGTACTTTGCTCTGTTTAGAGTATTTCTCTAAAAACATGAAACATCAATTTTTAATAATTTAAATGATTCATTCTCTCTGGTTGTATAAAGTGTTGTGTTTTTACGTTATCTGTTTTTATTAGTGTTTAATATTGATATGAATATCACTGCCTGTAAATGTAAAAAATCATATTTAGAGGAATAAATGACTGTTTCACGTGTATTTACTCGCGGTTTGAATTTTGGCCCTCTCCGCCTCCCGTACACGCTCCGCGTCAGAGCTAGCATAGCTGCTAATCGCCGGTTAGCTCGCACCGGGAGGGGAGGACAGGTAAACAATGGCGGGCGTGCATCCTCAGGTGAGTTAATATCGTAACAGCGAGCTGCTCATATCCCGCAGGATGACGCGTTTAACGTTTACATTAAATTAATCAGCGGGAAAACGATCTTTAACGTGTGAACAGCTGTTAGCTGCTAGCTGCTAGCTGCTCTGCTCCGATGAGTAAATATCTCAAAACTCTGCCGAGAGGCAAAAAACACAGACAGACACTGTTTATATCATATATCAGATTTATATATATGAGTGTAGCTCTTCATAAAGGTGTGTTAAAGGTGTAGTGACCTACATTAAAGGTGTAGTGACCTACATTAAAGGTGTGTTAAAGGTGTAGTGACCTACATTAAAGGTGTAGTGACCTACATTAAAGGTGTGTTAAAGGTGTAGTGACCTACATTAAAGGTGTAGTGACCTACATTAAAGGTGTGTTAAAGGTGTAGTGACCTACATTAAAGGTGTAGTGACCTACATTAAAGGTGTGTTAAAGGTGTAGTGACCTACATTAAAGGTGTAGTGACCTACATTAAAGGTGTGTTAAAGGTGTAGTGACCTACATTAAAGGTGTAGTGACCTACATTAAAGGTGTGTTAAAGGTGTAGTGACCTACATTAAAGGTGTGTTAAAGGTGTAGTGACCTACATTAAAGGTGTAGTGACCTACATTAAAGGTGTTAAAGGTGTAGTGACCTACATTAAGGGTGTGTTAAAGGTGTAGTGACCTACATTAAAGGTGCAGTGACCTACATTAAAGGTGTAGTGACCTACATTAAAGGTGTGTTAAAGGTGTAGTGACCTACATTAAAGGTGTAGTAACCTACATTAAAGGTGTAGTGACCTACATTAAAGGTGTGTTAAAGGTGTAGTAACCTACATTAAAGGTGTAGTGACCTACATTAAAGGTGTGTTAAAGGTGTAGTAACCTACATTAAAGGTGTGTTAAAGGTGTAGTGACCTACATTAAAGGTGTGTTAAAGGTGTAGTAACCTACATTAAAGGTGTGTTAAAGGTGTAGTGACCTACATTAAAGGTGTGTTAAAGGTGTAGTGACCTACATTAAAGGTGTGTTAAAGGTGTAGTGACCTACATTAAAGGTGTAGTAACCTACATTAAAGGTGTGTTAAAGGTGTAGTGACCTACATTAAAGGTGTGTTAAAGGTGTAGTGACCTACATTAAAGGTGTGTTAAAGGTGTAGTGACCTACATTAAGGGTCTGTTAAAGGTGTAGTGACCTACATTAAAGGTGTGTTAAAGGTGTAGTGACCTACATTAAAGGTGTGTTAAAGGTGTAGTGACCTACATTAAAGGTGTGTTAAAGGTGTAGTGACCTACATTAAAGGTGTGTTAAAGAGCAACTTGCAGGTTAAATTTTTTTGTAAATTAACACTTAAAATGGTCTGATAATGGCTTTAGAAGAAGTCAATTCTTGATTTGATATGTTCTCCAACACAAAAGGCACAAATTTAGAGGAGAAAGTGGCCCCTTTTCAGTGTAGCTGTTTAGAACGCTCTTTTTTTCAACATCGCGTCATATGACGTAGCATGGGGAACTCGTGTCCTCTGACTCTGCTGTGTAGCAGGCGGTAGTGAATGAGAGCGGGCGTTTCGGATTGTGTTTATTGTGTTTCTTCCATCTTATTATATTAAATTTGACCAGCCATTAAGATGGTTAAATGTTGACTTTGTGCTGGATGCACTGAATACAATCTAAACGGGACATCGAGTCCACTGTTTCCCCAATAGGAAGAAACAAGGAGTTAGCTTTCGTGCCTGTTTTGAGCAGATGAAGAGACGGGCTTTATGGTCACAAAAAAACGAGGTCGTCTGTGGCGCTCATTTTCGGCAGGAAGATTATGTGCCCGGCGATATGATGGAGTTCAGGACGGGATTACCGAAGCCAGGACCGGGTGACACTGATGGCGGGTGCGGTCCCCGTCAATCCAGGCAACTGCAGGTTCACCGGCAGCAGCAGCCCCCAGCCCGGCTCCCGGTGGCAGAAGTAAACAAGGATCTGTCAGAGAAGCTGCCCGATGTAAACGTGAACTGAGCACCGTAAGTCTTACGTTTTTGTTTTATGACTCCAGATAAGTGGATATACGAATTTCAATAGGTACAATAATGTGTGTTTAATACATAATTATTAATAATATCATCGAAGCCTTCTAGCTAACGGGGACATGGCATCAGGGACGCGGTAAGTAGCTAGCCGAGGGGCGCTAAGGGTGCTGCAGCACCCCTTGAAATCAGGGACAATTGAAACCATCAGCAATAAGAACTTTAAAACTACAGTTACATGTGATGTGTGGATGTAGAAGCCTACACCGGTATGTGTGATTACATTTTTGTCCATAACTAAAACAGTCTGGACCTTGTTTACGAGAGAGAGAGAGAGAGAGAGAGAGAGAGTCTGGGAACGTGTCAGTGCTCATATTGCGCACAGACAACAAAAAACAAAAGTTGAATTGATAATGCGCTCTATGGTTTACAGGTTTACCAGTAAAGTATGTGTACTAAATGGCAGACTGCAGTCTCTGTTAACACGGTGGTGCTGTCCAAACTTCTCCAATGTGCGCTGAGTGCTCATCTGTCTGTCTGCGCGTCTGCGCGTCACCCTCCCTGCTCTGTTTGTTAAAAAACTATAAAGTGATCATAAACCACGTCTGAACTTCCAGTGTGAGGTTTGATGTCTATTGAATTGTTCTTAAATCCGTTAGAGTTGCTGTTAATAACTGGGGAACCTCTTATCTCCACGTTTTCATTCGGTGTGATGTTTGTGCCTGACCAGGTTCTAGCGGGAGTGTGAAGACCTGAAGCTGTGGAGAACAGTTATAATAAATCATCTATACTGGACTGCAGCTTCCACTCCGAATGGGGATCCAGGTGTGATGGCAGCCAGGTGGGAAAGCCTGGTAAACCATGTTCAGGACATCCATGACCATGGTAATCATGCATTTCCCAGATGTGCACATCCACCTCTGGAGGGGGAAGCAAGGAACCGGATATGTACTATTCAATATGAAATGAATGTATATATAATGTACATGTGAATCTATCAGTCTGTGAAATCTGCATTTGTGTACAATTGTTCCTTTCATGTGTTTGTGACTGTAAATGTTTAATAGAAGAACATGTTCATAGTTTGTTTTTAAAAAGAGCATATTGGTCGTGCAGTTGCATGCTGGGTAACCTTATAGTACAATGTGTTTGATGCATAACTGATATAAGCTTTAAAAAAAGATTTCAACTGGTAAGACACTTTGTGATTATTTATTTATTTTTCTAATTGTCCATTTAAAGCCTTTATAAACACTCCCTCTTCTGGAAACTGTCTCCTGAAGGCAGACACAACACAGGAAGAATCACCTGCCTGTAACCTGGGTAACGGTATTGCCTGGGGATAGGGATAAAATATTTACAATGAAACTTGATAATCCTATTATTTACACAATCAAAACTGTATAAACAAAGCTAATAGACTCTCCACGGCTGAAGCTATGGGCTGACATATCCTGCACAAGCACCTATCAAACTAAAGTTACAGGAGACTGTTACCCCTCTCCCTCTTTCTCTGTATGGGCTCTATTATGACGGCTTAAAGCGCGTTGTTCAAAAGCGTTTGGCGCGCTGCGATTTGGGGCATCTCCGACTATATTTTGGAATTTACGCGGCGCACAATCTGGGCACAGAGCGCAGAGCGGATGGATTATGTGGCTTGATTATATCGTGTGTTTTGGGTGTGAATCCAGCCAATCAGAGTGTCAGCGCTCTGCCTTAAATGCCCTGAATTATTTCCACAACCTCAGAAACGATGAAACCGACAAGTTGAATAGCACAAAAAAAAACATTTAATAATTTGCTCTGCTGGAATCCTCTGTTAAATTCTCTAATGTGTGCGTAATAGACACTGGACAGTCTGTATGAATATATATGGGAGGCACTCGTAGACATACGATGTATTATAAATCTAACACCTGTTTGCAAGAGAGCGTTTGAGTGTGTGTGTTTCTGCGTGTGTTTCTGCGTGTAGGCTACAGACAGGACGCGCAGGTTGGAGAGTTTGGAAACAAACAGAAACAAAAGCTTTTCGTCTCTCAGTCCTCTATACAAATAACACACATTTAATTGTAGGCCTATCAGCAAACGCACTGATATTAAACTGTGGAGTATGTGCGCTGTTGTGCATCCTGTGTGTGTGGATTAAGTTCAGAGGACGTGCGCTGTGAACTCGTATTCTACTCTTTAATATCAGGAACATACTGCACCGTAGACTTTATTGGCTAGCCTGTTAATTCTCTATTTAAACAACGTGAGCACTGGGCTGCATCAGGAATAAAATATAAAGACACCTGTGCTGTATTTGCACCGGCTGTATGATCGGGCTCTGTCTCTCACACGCAGCGCTGTGGCACCGTGAAACGTAGTAGCCTACAAATTTACCGTTTTTACAAGGCGATCCCATACAACTGCACGGTTAATGATCAGCACTTACACTTAATACTACTTATTTTTTAAGTTATTGTATCTGATTACAAACTTTACAGATGCTGATGTGAACACAGCATTACATATGGCTAGCTAACACCGGTCACTGAGCAGGACACCGGCCCTGTTCTCCACTGGGTCTCTCCCCACACCACAACTCAGCTGCTCTCCTGTGGACATTATTCCTCCTAATCCTGCCCTGTTCCTGCTCTCTATCACACCCACCAGGTTCATAATAATAAGCCAGTGGACCATCATATGTATAGGAATACAGATTTTCTTCCTCTTCATTGACGGGAGTGACACACGGATCCATGTTTATTAATGTTAAACAGAGGGGGAATCAGCGGGACTCACCCATGTGACGTCACGTTCGAATGCCAGTTTTAAATGCGGAAGTAAAAACTAACGTACTAAAAGGTCTCCAGGAGACCCTGTGGTTTATTAATCCATGAATTTCTTTCAAAATAATCTTTTTAAGTTATTTTCCTATAAATTGGTTAACTGGTGTCTTCAACCTGCAAGTTGCTCTTTAAAGGTGTAGTGACCTACATTAAAGGTGTGTTAAAGGTGTAGTGACCTACATTAAAGGTGTGTTAAAGGTGTAGTGACCTACATTAAAGGTGTAGTGACCTACATTAAAGGTGTGTTAAAGGTGTAGTGACCTACATTAAAGGTGTAGTGACCTACATTAAAGGTGTGTTAAAGGTGTAGTGACCTACATTAAAGGTGTAGTGACCTACATTAAAGGTGTAGTGACCTACATTAAAGATGTGTTAAAGGTGTAGTGACCTACATTAAAGGTGTAGTGACCTACATTAAAGGTGTGTTAAAGGTGTAGTGACCTACATTAAAGGTGTGTTAAAGGTGTAGTGACCTACATTAAAGGTGCAGTGACCTACATTAAAGGTGTGTTAAAGGTGTAGTGACCTACATTAAAGGTGTAGTGACCTACATTAAAGATGTGTTAAAGGTGTAGTGACCTACATTAAAGGTGTAGTGACCTACATTAAAGGTGTGTTAAGGCTGTAGTGACCTACGTTAAAGGTGTAGTGACCTACATTAAAGGTGTAGTGACCTACATTAAGGGTGTAGTAACCTACATTAAAGGTGTAGTAACCTACATTAAAGATGTGTTAAAGGTGTAGTGACCTACATTAAAGGTGTAGTGACCTACATTAAGGGTGTAGTAACCTACATTAAAGGTGTAGTAACCTACATTAAAGATGTGTTAAAGGTGTAGTAACCTACATTAAAGATGTGTTAAAGGTGTAGTAACCTACATTAAAGGTGTAGTGACCTACATTAAGGGTGTAGTAACCTACATTAAAGGTGTAGTAACCTACATTAAAGATGTGTTAAAGGTGTAGTGACCTACATTAAAGGTGTAGTGACCTACATTAAGGGTGTAGTAACCTACATTAAAGGTGTAGTGACCTAAATTAAGGGTGTAGTAACCTACATTAAAGATGTGTTAAAGGTGTAGTGACCTACATTAAAGGTGTAGTGACCTACATTAAAGATGTGTTAAAGGTGTAGTGACCTACATTAAAGGTGTAGTAACCTACATTAAAGATGTGTTAAAGGTGTAGTGACCTACATTAAAGGTGCAGTGACCTACATTAAAGGTGTGTTAAGGCTGTAGTGACCTACGTTAAAGGTGTAGTGACCTACATTAAAGGTGTGTTAAAGGTGTAGTAACCTACATTAAAGGTGTAGTGACCTACATTAAGGGTGTAGTGACCTACATTAAAGGTGTGTTAAAGGTGTAGTGACCTACATTAAAGGTGTGTTAAAGGTGTAGTAACCTACATTAAAGGTGTGTTAAAGGTGTAGTGACCTACATTAAAGGTGCAGTGACCTACATTAAAGGTGTGTTAAGGGTGTAGTGACCTACATTAAAGGTGTGTTAAAGGTGTAGTAACCTACATTAAAGATGTGTTAAAGGTGTAGTGACCTACATTAAAGGTGCAGTGACCTACATTAAAGGTGTGTTAAGGCTGTAGTGACCTACGTTAAAGGTGTAGTGACCTACATTAAAGGTGTGTTAAAGGTGTAGTAACCTACATTAAAGGTGTAGTGACCTACATTAAGGGTGTAGTGACCTACATTAAAGGTGTGTTAAAGGTGTAGTGACCTACATTAAAGGTGTGTTAAAGGTGTAGTAACCTACATTAAAGGTGTAGTGACCTACATTAAGGGTGTAGTGACCTACATTAAAGGTGTGTTAAAGGTGTAGTGACCTACATTAAAGGTGTGTTAAAGGTGTAGTAACCTACATTAAAGGTGTAGTGACCTACATTAAGGGTGTAGTGACCTACATTAAAGGTGTGTTAAAGGTGTAGTGACCTACATTAAAGGTGTGTTAAAGGTGTAGTGACCTACATTAAAGGTGTAGTGACCTACATTAAGGGTGTAGTGACCTACATTAAAGGTGTGTTAAAGGTGTAGTGACCTACATTAAAGGTGTAGTGACCTACATTAAAGGTGTGTTAAAGGTGTAGTAACCTACATTAAAGGTGTAGTGACCTACATTAAGGGTGTAGTGACCTACATTAAAGGTGTGTTAAAGGTGTAGTGACCTACATTAAAGGTGTAGTGACCTACATTAAAGGTGTAGTGACCTACGTTAAAGGTGTAGTGACCTACATTAAAGGTGTAGTAACCTACATTAAAGGTGTAGTGACCTACATTAAAGGTGTAGTGACCTACATTAAAGGTGTAGTAACCTACATTAAAGGTGTGTTAAAGGTGAAGTGACCTACATTAAAGGTGTAGTGACCTACATTAAAGGTGTAGTGACCTACGTTAAAGGTGTAGTGACCTACGTTAAAGGTGTAGTGACCTACATTAAAGGTGTAGTGACCTACATTAAAGGTGTAGTAACCTACATTAAAGGTGTAGTAACCTACATTAAAGGTGTGTTAAAGGTGTAGTGACCTACATTAAAGGTGTAGTGACCTACATTAAAGGTGTAGTGACCTACGTTAAAGGTGTAGTGACCTACATTAAAGGTGTGTTAAAGGTGTAGTGACCTACATTAAAGGTGTGTTAAAGGTGTAGTGACCTACATTAAAGGTGTGTTAAAGGTGTAGTGACCTACATTAAAGGTGTAGTGACCTACATTAAGGGTGTAGTGACCTACGTTAAAGGTGTAGTGACCTACATTAAAGGTGTGTTAAAGGTGTAGTGACCTACATTAAAGGTGTAGTGACCTACATTAAGGGTGTAGTGACCTACATTAAAGGTGTGTTAAAGGTGTAGTGACCTACATTAAAGGTGTGTTAAAGGTGTAGTGACCTACATTAAAGGTGTGTTAAAGGTGTAGTGACCTACATTAAAGGTGTAGTGACCTACATTAAGGGTGTAGTGACCTACGTTAAAGGTGTAGTGACCTACATTAAAGGTGTGTTAAAGGTGTAGTGACCTACATTAAAGGTGTGTTAAAGGTGTAGTGACCTACATTAAAGGTGTGTTAAAGGTGTAGTGACCTACATTAAAGGTGTGTTAAAGGTGTAGTGACCTACATTAAAGGTGTGTTAAAGGTGTAGTGACCTACATTAAAGGTGTGTTAAAGGTGTAGTGACCTACATTAAAGGTGTAGTGACCTACATTAAAGGTGTAGTAACCTACATTAAGGGTGTAGTGACCTACATTAAAGGTGTAGTGACCTACATTAAAGGTGTAGTAACCTACATTAAGGGTGTAGTGACCTACATTAAAGGTGTGTTAAAGGTGTAGTGACCTACATTAAAGGTGTGTTAAAGGTGTAGTGACCTACATTAAAGATGTGTTAAAGGTGTAGTGACCTACATTAAAGGTGTGTTAAAGGTGTAGTGACCTACATTAAAGGTGTAGTGACCTACATTAAAGGTGTGTTAAAGGTGTAGTGACCTACATTAAAGGTGTAGTGACCTACATTAAAGATATGTTAAAGGTGTAGTGACCTACATTAAAGGTGTAGTGACCTACATTAAAGATGTGTTAAAGGTGTAGTGACCTACATTAAAGATGTGTTAAAGGTGTAGTGACCTACATTAAAGGTGTAGTGACCTACATTAAAGGTGTAGTGACCTACATTAAAGATGTGTTAAAGGTGTAGTGACCTACATTAAAGGTGTAGTGACCTACATTAAAGGTGTAGTGACCTACATTAAAGATGTGTTAAAGGTGTAGTGACCTACATTAAAGAGTCCTGTGAGACCCAGAGAGCTCTCAGCTGATATTTGCGTCCCGCCTCTGTTTCAGGACGATCTGCTGAAGATGACTCACAGAGAGAACTGGCGGTGAGTTCAGCCTGTTTCTCTCACCTTAAACCTAAATCTGTATTTATCATAAGTCTGTAATTTATCCCTCATCTCCACCCTGACGGGTTTCTCTGCAGGGTGCAGCATGAGCGCATGCATGTGAAGCACAGGGGTCATGAGGCCATGCATGCAGAGATGGTGCTGATCCTCATCGCCACGCTGGTGGTGGCTCAGATCTTCCTGGTGCAGTGGAAGCAGCGCCACCATCGCTCCTACAATGTGAGTAAGAGGGGGGCCCATGAAGCAGCTGATGGAGGGCTCGTCATGTCTGTGCACAAGTCTGAACATAAACATGTTCAGTAATGTTGTCAGACACATTTAGAAAAACTATCTGAGCCTGTCTCGGACTCAAACGACTGTTGGGGGACGGACTTTGATCTGAGGATTATGTTTGTAAAGTCTTATCCTCATTCAGCACCAGAATAAGGTAAAGAGCGAGGGCTGAGGTTTAACAAACGACAGTAAACATATTAACGATTTAACGGCCGTGTCCTCCTCAGCTGGTGACTCTGGTCCAGATGTGGGTGGTTCCTCTTTACTTCACCATCAAGCTGTACTGGTGGAGGTTTCTGTCCATGTGGGGCATGTTCTCTGTGGTCACCAGCTACGTCATCTTCAGAGCCACGCGTAAGCCGCTGTCCTGCAGGACGCCAAGGTAAGAGGAACGACGTACACCCCGCTGTGGTACCTTTAAAACGCACCTGTCGTCTCATGATGTCACACTTCCTGTTCAGGTGACCCTTTAAACAGAAGGGTTTCTGTGTTTATCGAACAGGTGAGTCTCTGACTGACAGGTGTATTTCTGTGTTTTTTTTAGGATGGTGTATAAGTGGTTCCTTCTGATCTACAAGCTGAGCTATGCCGTCGGCGTCCTCGGCTACCTCGCCATCATGTTCACCATGTTTGGCTTTAACGTCTTCTTCAGGTGAGTCACGACTTTAAATACTGAAGTCAACAAACCTTCTGACAAATCAAGAACAAACACGCTGAAAGATTTGAAGAACTCTTTTAGTCCCTTCTTTAGATTTTTAACTCTTTAGTAATGAATGAAACTGAAGTCTGTTTCTCTTCCTCGCTCTGGCATTTATTCGTAATAAATCTGAACACCTGAAGCAGCATCTAAATGTTCACGGAGACCGACAGTAACGGAGAAGGTGACAGGACAATCCTCAGTCCAGTTCATAGTTAAATTAAATTAGAACCACACGGAAAAATAAATTCCACCTTACTCTGTAGTGTACTCCACACTGAACACTAGGGGGCGTTAAAGTACCAGCATCTGAACACTAGGGGGCGTTAAAGTACCAGCATCTGAACACTAGGGGGGCGTTAAAGTACCAGCATCTGAACACTAGGGGCATTAAAGTACCAGCATCTGAACACTAGGGGCATTAAAGTACCAGCATCTGAACACTAGGGTCATTAAAGTACCAGCATCTGAACACTAGGGGCATTAAAGTACCAGCATCTGAACACTAGGGGCATTAAAGTACCAGCATCTGAACACTAGGGGCATTAAAGTACCAGCATCTGAACACTAGGGGGCGTTAAAGTACCAGCATCTGAACACTAGGGTCATTAAAGTACCAGCATCTGAACACTAGGGGCATTAAAGTACCAGCATCTGAACACTAGGGGCATTAAAGTACCAGCATCTGAACACTAGGGTCATTAAAGTACCAGCATCTGAACACTAGGGGCATTAAAGTACCAGCATCTGAACACTAGGGGCATTAAAGTACCAGCATCTGAACACTAGGGGCATTAAAGTACCAGCATCTGAACACTAGGGGGCATTAAAGTACCAGCATCTGAACACTAGGGGCATTAAAGTACCAGCATCTGAACACTAGGGGCATTAAAGTACCAGCATCTGAACACTAGGGGGCATTAAAGTACCAGCATCTGAACACTAGGGGCATTAAAGTACCAGCATCTGAACACTAGGGGCATTAAAGTACCAGCATCTGAACACTAGGGGGCATTAAAGTACCAGCATCTGAACACTAGGGGCATTAAAGTACCAGCATCTGAACACTAGGGGGCATTAAAGTACCAGCATCTGAACACTAGGGGCATTAAAGTACCAGCATCTGAACACTAGGGGCATTAAAGTACCAGCATCTGAACACTAGGGGGCATTAAAGTACCAGCATCTGAACACTAGGGGCATTAAAGTACCAGCATCTGAACACTAGGGGCATTAAAGTACCAGCATCTGAACACTAGGGGCATTAAAGTACCAGCATCTGAACACTAGGGGGCCGAACTTTCTGTCACAGTGATCGACTGACCGATCAATCATTGATCCTCAAAGTTTACAGAACAGGTTCGTAAATGACTCGAGGATCTTTGATTTCTTTGATTTCTTTGATGTGGTCTTTGATTTCTTTGATGTGGTCTTTGATTTCTTTGATGTGGTCTTTGATTCTTTGATTTCTTTGATGTGGTCTTTGATTCTTTGATTTCTTTGATGTGGTCTTTGATGTGGTCTTTGATTCTTTGATTTCTTTGATGTGGTCTTTGATTTCTTTGATGTGGTCTTTGATTTCTTTGATGTGGTCTTTGATTTCTTTGATGTGGTCTTTGATTCTTTGATTTCTTTGATGTGGTCTTTGATTTCTTTGATGTGGTCTTTGATTTCTTTGATGTGGTCTTGATTCTTTGATTTCTTTGATGTGGTCTTTGATTTCTTTGATGTGGTCTTTGATTCTTTGATTTCTTTGATGTGGTCTTTGATTTCTTTGATGTGGTCTTTGATTTCTTTGATGTGGTCTTTGATTCTTTGATTTCTTTGATGTGGTCTTTGATTTCTTTGATGTGGTCTTTGATTCTTTGATTTCTTTGATGTGGTCTTTGATTTCTTTGATGTGGTCTTTGATTCTTTGATTTCTTTGATGTGGTCTTTGATTCTTTGATTTCTTTGATGTGGTCTTTGATTTCTTTGATGTGGTCTTTGATTTCTTTGATGTGGTCTTTGATTCTTTGATGTGGTCTTTGATTTCTTTGATGTGGTCTTTGATTCTTTGATTTCTTTGATGTGGTCTTTGATTTCTTTGATTTCTTTGATGTGGTCTTTGATTTCTTTGATGTGGTCTTTGATTCTTTGATTTCTTTGATGTGGTCTTTGATTTCTTTGATGTGGTCTTTGATTTCTTTGATGTGGTCTTTGATTTCTTTGATGTGGTCTTTGATTCTTTGATTTCTTTGATGTGGTCTTTGATTTCTTTGATGTGGTCTTTGATTTCTTTGATGTGGTCTTGATTCTTTGATTTCTTTGATGTGGTCTTTGATTTCTTTGATGTGGTCTTTGATTTCTTTGATGTGGTCTTTGATTTCTTTGATGTGGTCTTTGATTCTTTGATTTCTTTGATGTGGTCTTTGATTTCTTTGATGTGGTCTTTGATTTCTTTGATGTGGTCTTTGATTCTTTGATGTGGTCTTTGATTTCTTTGATGTGGTCTTTGATTCTTTGATTTCTTTGATGTGGTCTTTGATTTCTTTGATTTCTTTGATGTGGTCTTTGATTTCTTTGATGTGGTCTTTGATTTCTTTGATGTGGTCTTTGATTTCTTTGATGTGGTCTTTGATTCTTTGATTTCTTTGATGTGGTCTTTGATTTCTTTGATGTGGTCTTTGATTTCTTTGATGTGGTCTTGATTCTTTGATTTCTTTGATGTGGTCTTTGATTTCTTTGATGTGGTCTTTGATTTCTTTGATGTGGTCTTTGATTTCTTTGATGTGGTCTTTGATTCTTTGATTTCTTTGATGTGGTCTTTGATTTCTTTGATGTGGTCTTTGATTTCTTTGATGTGGTCTTTGATTCTTTGATGTGGTCTTTGATTTCTTTGATGTGGTCTTTGATTCTTTGATTTCTTTGATGTGGTCTTTGATTTCTTTGATTTCTTTGATGTGGTCTTTGATTTCTTTGATGTGGTCTTTGATTTCTTTGATGTGGTCTTTGATTTCTTTGATGTGGTCTTTGATTTCTTTGATGTGGTCTTTGATTCTTTGATTTCTTTGATGTGGTCTTTGATTTCTTTGATGTGGTCTTTGATTTCTTTGATGTGGTCTTTGATTCTTTGATTTCTTTGATGTGGTCTTTGATTTCTTTGATGTGGTCTTTGATTTCTTTGATGTGGTCTTTGATTCTTTGATTTCTTTGATGTGGTCTTTGATTTCTTTGATGTGGTCTTTGATTTCTTTGATGTGGTCTTTGATTTCTTTGATGTGGTCTTTGATTTCTTTGATGTGGTCTTGATTCTTTGATTTCTTTGATGTGGTCTTTGTTTTCTTTGATGTGGTCTTTGATTCTTTGATTTCTTTGATGTGGTCTTTGATTTCTTTGATGTGGTCTTTGATTCTTTGATTTCTTTGATGTGGTCTTTGATTTCTTTGATGTGGTCTTTGATTTCTTTGATGTGGTCTTGATTCTTTGATTTCTTTGATGTGGTCTTTGATTTCTTTGATGTGGTCTTTGATTCTTTGATTTCTTTGATGTGGTCTTTGATTCTTTGATTTCTTTGATGTGGTCTTGATTCTTTGATTTCTTTGATGTGGTCTTTGATTTCTTTGATGTGGTCTTTGATTCTTTGATTTCTTTGATGTGGTCTTTGATTTCTTTGATGTGGTCTTTGATTCTTTGATTTCTTTGATGTGGTCTTTGATTTCTTTGATGTGGTCTTTGATTTCTTTGATGTGGTCTTTGATTTCTTTGATGTGGTCTTTGATTTCTTTGATGTGGTCTTTGATTCTTTGATTTCTTTGATGTGGTCTTTGATTTCTTTGATGTGGTCTTTGATTTCTTTGATGTGGTCTTTGATTCTTTGATGTGGTCTTTGATTTCTTTGATGTGGTCTTTGATTTCTTTGATGTGGTCTTGATTCTTTGATTTCTTTGATGTGGTCTTTGATTTCTTTGATGTGGTCTTTGATTCTTTGATTTCTTTGATGTGGTCTTTGATTTCTTTGATGTGGTCTTTGATTCTTTGATTTCTTTGATGTGGTCTTTGATTTCTTTGATGTGGTCTTTGATTTCTTTGATGTGGTCTTGATTCTTTGATTTGTTTGATGTGGTCTTTGATTTCTTTGATGTGTCTTTGATTCTTTGATTTCTTTGATGTGGTCTTTGATTCTTTGATGTGGTCTTTGATGTGGTCTTTGATTTCTTTGATGTGGTCTTTGATTTCTTTGATGTGGTCTTTGATTTCTTTGATGTGGTCTTTGATTTCTTTGATGTGGTCTTGATGTGGTCTTTGATTTCTTTGATGTGGTCTTTGATTCTTTGATTTCTTTGATGTGGTCTTTGATTCTTTGATTTCTTTGATGTGGTCTTTGATTTCTTTGATGTGGTCTTTGATTCTTTGATTTCTTTGATGTGGTCTTTGATTTCTTTGATGTGGTCTTTGATTTCTTTGATGTGGTCTTGATTCTTTGATTTCTTTGATGTGGTCTTTGATTTCTTTGATGTGGTCTTTGATTCTTTGATTTCTTTGATGTGGTCTTTGATTTCTTTGATGTGGTCTTGATTCTTTGATTTCTTTGATGTGGTCTTTGATTTCTTTGATGTGGTCTTTGATTCTTTGATTTCTTTGATGTGGTCTTTGATTTCTTTGATGTGGTCTTGATTCTTTGATTTCTTTGATGTGGTCTTTGATTTCTTTGATGTGGTCTTTGATTTCTTTGATGTGGTCTTTGATTTCTTTGATGTGGTCTTTGATTTCTTTGATGTGGTCTTTGATTCTTTGATTTCTTTGATGTGGTCTTTGATTTCTTTGATGTGGTCTTTGATTCTTTGATTTCTTTGATGTGGTCTTTGATTTCTTTGATGTGGTCTTGATTCTTTGATTTCTTTGATGTGGTCTTTGATTTCTTTGATGTGGTCTTTGATTCTTTGATTTCTTTGATGTGGTCTTTGATTTCTTTGATGTGGTCTTTGATTCTTTGATTTCTTTGATGTGGTCTTTGATTTCTTTGATGTGGTCTTTGATTTCTTTGATGTGGTCTTTGATTCTTTGATGTGGTCTTTGATTTCTTTGATGTGGTCTTTGATTCTTTGATTTCTTTGATGTGGTCTTTGATTTCTTTGATTTCTTTGATGTGGTCTTTGATTTCTTTGATGTGGTCTTTGATTCTTTGATTTCTTTGATGTGGTCTTTGATTTCTTTGTGCAGGATCAAGGCAGAGGACTCGATGGATGTCGGTGTAATCATGCTGTTTTACGGACTCTACTACGGCGTCATGGGCCGAGACTTTGCTGAAATCTGCTCTGACTACATGGCTTCTACAATCGGGGTAATAACACTAAGAGCATCTTCTCATTGGGACACTACAGGTGTTTGTTCTGTGTAGATAACTGTGTGTGTGATTTCAGTACTACAACAAGGGAGGCATGCCCAGCCGGAGTCTGACCAACGACATCTGTGCCGTGTGCGGTCAGAGGATCCTGGTGGACGTGGAGGAGGAAGGATTCATAGAAGACACCTACCAGCTCTCCTGTGGACACATGTATCCTGCAGCTGTGATAATGAGCTGTGTGGTCTTTTTATCGTCTTGATATTTTCAGAATCTCTGCCTTAACTCATCCCACCTCTTCAGATTCCACGAGTTCTGCATCCGCGGTTGGTGCATCGTGGGTAAGAAGCAAACGTGTCCGTACTGCAATGAAAAGGTCGATCTGAAGAGGATGATGAACAACCCGTATCCTTTTAATTCTCCTTGTGTTTCACTAAATGATGGTTATGTGTGATTTCCTCGTTACACTCTTGGGGACTTTAAAGTTGCGGTGCAGATCTCAGCGAGCTCCATGACCTCCATGTCTTTAAACCTCAGAACAAAGCAGCTTCTTATAAATGCTTTCCTTACGTATTGTCCGACTCCTCGACTCTGCTTAAAATAGACTGTGTGTGTAATTGAAACGGAGCAGAGCGGAGTGGTGCTGCTAACTCGTGGGATGTGGAAATGGGAGAATTGACTAGAGTGGCAGCAAACGGCGCTGACGGACCGCAGCGCCAACAGACCGTGGAAATCTGCAGTTCTTTTTACTCATAGACTTCGATACATGAAGACTACTTTTTAGAAACCAATCGGTCCCTCCTGCTGATGATAAGAAAAAAGTGTAAAGCCTTCGGTCATTGGGTATTACGACGTCTTACATCCAGTCTGTGATTGGTCCCTAACAGATTTCACATCATGGTCTAAACTAAAACACAGGACACTCCTTAACTCCTTCATCTTTACCCAGCTGGGAGAAGACACATGTCCTGTACGGGCAGCTGCTGGATTGGCTCAGATACCTTGTTGCCTGGCAACCCATCATCATTGGTGTCGTTCACGGGATTAACTTCACCCTGGGCCTGGAATAGAGCCCTGAGGAACCTCACTGTTGGTGGAACGAGGTAGAATCGTGAAAAGTGCCATAAATCCGTTGGCAGAGCGTCAAAGTGAACACTACCAGGACGTCTCCGGTATTCTCATGTTGTAGCGTGCAGAGGACGCTGTGACGCCTTAATTGCTGCTATTACAGTTTCAGGCACAGAATCAGTATTTGATCATTTCTGAACATCTGACACAGATACGAATACTTTGCAAATGCTGACATCATGCATGTTGTTTTTATTAAGTCACTGCTTTACTTTAAAACTGTTCCAGCATAATGCCTGTACGTTTTCTTTTGCACAATCCCAAGAAAGGTTATCGAAAGTGTTTCTGAAAGATCTGCAGATCTCTTTTCTTACAAAGAGGACGATTCTGTCCAAACGTTACATAACAAGTTTACATTTTGTTTTTCCATTGACAGGAGTCATACGGATGTCTGTATCAGGTTTAAGATTGTGATTAGTCAGCAGATTGTTGGATTCCTGATTTTTTGGGATTTTAAATTCCACATTTTCTGAAGCTGGAAAGAAAGACTGGAGGAAAGACTTCAGCGTGTCCTTTTCTCTGCCGACGTGTAGCAGGATGTTGTAGCATGATGGGGAACATCGTCTCATCCGGTATCATTCAAACACGAAGGAAACTGTCAACGTGTTGCGTTGGTTTAAAGACTGCTGCTTTACTTTGTATTTATTAAATACTTTAAAAACTCAGCATTTGTCTGAAAATGAATTCATACCAGCGCTCCCAGCATCTTTCAAATACTTGCTGTTTGGTTTTATTGGTCAAAGAAAGCTTTACTTTTTACACAAAAGGGGTTAACATGTTTGTTTTATTTTACAATACTTCATTCTTGTTTTGTTTATTTTCACCTCTACTCCTTTAATTGTCCACTCATACTTGAAGTCTTATTGTCTCATGTGACCTCTTGAGTCTTTCTCCTCATCATGCTCTCTTTCCTCTCACTCATCTTCTTCTTCCAGTCTTAAAGCCTCGCGTAGACTCTTCCAGAACTCCCCACTCCTCTCCTCCTCCTGAGGCCACTCCAGGTAGGTGGTGGAGCTCATGAGTTTACGTAGTTTGCAGAAGCGTTTGGGGATGTCGTCCTTGGACAGTGGTTCCAACAGGATCAAGATGGCCGCCTCTCCGCCAGCATTCCCATCAAAGAGCCAGAAGTGGGAGAAGTCCAGCTCGTAGCGGCACCAGTCTGACTCGACAAAGTTCTGAGAAAGGATGAAGATGGTCCGCCTGCTGCGCTCCATGGCACTCATGATGTTGTCCATAATCCAATACCCAGGGAGAAAGTCCCGCTTGTGGAGGCACAGGGTCAGAGACCGGGAACTTCTGGGATTTGAGGAGTCGTCAGCATTCTCTCTGAAGCATAAAACAAAAGGCAGGTTACGTTTCCACCATGTCTGTCGACTCTCAACTTGGACATCATACATGCGTGCAGGGTTAGGGTTAGCCTCTAGCTATACCAGCACCCAGGTGAGATTATGATTTGTTGCACCCACCCCCCTGACATCTCATCATCACCTTGGAAACATTTTTGAATTATTCTCCGTAATGTTAGAAAAGCAGTTTTTTCTTCAACAAAGTATAATTTTTCATATATTGCTTCATCAGCAAAACAAGACCTGAGTCTGCGGGGATTGTAAAGCCTTGATTTTGATGTTATAATACGCAGCCCTCAGTCGTAGCACAAGTGTGTGGCTCTGTGATGGCCTAATCTGACATTTTGACCATCGTAACAGACAAAAAGATCATGTAGTCCAACCTCAGCATTACGGACTGAATAACAAGTTCAAGGTGTTGACTTGGCCTCCAAACTTCCCAGATGTCAATCCAATCGAGCATCTGTGGGATGTGCTGGACAACCAAGTCCTTTTCCAAGTCCACACCACAACGCTCCTACTTAAAAACAATGTAGATATGCTTTCTTATTGGCAATAAACCTCGATGATTAGAGTGAGCATTTATGTTATTTGAAACAGACGTTGTAGGTGTCCTTAACTGATGACAAAGCAAAATAGAAAATGACATGAATTTTTTTTTAGCTAAAGCAAAACCTAGATCGGCCACGGGGTTATGATCTGTGAATGTGATCGCTGCAACAACGGAACTTATTCTTCAATTGTGTTTTACAAAAAAAATATTTTATTTATTTTCCAATACCGTCATATACCGTATACCGCGGTGAAATGGCAAGACGGTATGGTATTATGAAAAAACGGATACCGCCCAAGCCTACCACATACCACAGCACACCTTCAGAGGTCTAAAGGAGTCCATGTCTGTAAGGTCTGGACTGTGTTGGCCCTTGACCTTACAACAGAGGCCCCTACCCAATATAGGGCCTGTGGTCATGATGTGATGGCTGATCAGTGTAAAATGAAACAAAAATACAGACATTACCTTGGTTCCTCCAGTTCAGGTACCAAGAAGTTTTCCACCCAGCTAGCATCCCTCTCACTGTAGGACACAAAGGCGTCAAAGGACAGCAATGCTTCTGCACCCGTTCTATCTCTTTTTCGCCGCCTTTTAGAGCTACGCTTGGCCTTAATCCACGCCCAAGTCATCTTGAGGTACCAGAACGCATGGAGGCGCCAGAGCACGAAACACAACAGAAGGGCAACACACAGCGCCACACCACAGCTCACGGACACAAACAAAACTTGATGGCACTCTACAATGGAGAGGCTGACTTGACCAACTGGTTCCCCCTGCAGGTACAGAGGAGAGTCGCAGATGTAGCTCTCCTTCCTGTCTGTTATAGAAACATCTCCAGCTCCTTTAAAACCAGACTGAAGAAAGTCGACAAAGTCACAGGAGCAGACAAATTTGTTCTGACCCGCCTGGAGGCTTTGGAGTCGTCTGTAAGACTGGAGGTCTGAATTCCCAAACATGTTCAGGGTGTTTGACTGGGGAAAAACAAGGAAGGTTTTCACTCTTGGATCACAAAAGGATTGTAAGAAGAAATTAGAGACGTGTTTGTTCCTAACCTGTATAGTCAGTGTTTGCAGATTAGGGAACAGCCATCCATGCGGCAGACTCAGAAACTTGTTACCAGAAAGATGTAGCTCCCTCAGGACAGGCAGGAACAGAACGAAGCTTTTGAGACCATTGTTGCTCAGATCTAACACCTGTACAAAGAAGTCAAATATGAACATTTACCGGTTGTAGTTGTGATGATAGCAGGACTGTCAGGATTACTGCTACATGCTCCAATCTTAGTACAGTACCTCAAGAGTTGTAGGTAGACAGCTAGTGATGGTTGTAAGTTTAGCCCCAGAGATGTTAAGGTGCCGCAGGGTGTGGGGCCAGGAGCAGCCCTGGGGCATGGAGCTGTATCCATTCCTGCTGATGTCAAGGTGGGTCAGTTTGGAGAGTTTAGCTACCAGTCGGTTTATCGTGGACACAGACTAGACAGCAGCGGGACAGAAGCAGAAAAGTCTTTAGGTAGCAGTTAACTTATTCTTTAAACTTGTCACCTAACATTATCAAGCATCCAGGAATTTACCTAAAGGGGAACTACGATATTTTTTATCACTGATCCTGTGATCAGTTTATTTGTTAGCAGAAGAACTGCTAAGTTGTGTTGTAGTCATGACCACCTCAATGGAGACCAAGTTTTGAACAAGACTAGAAGGTATCAAGACCAAGACTTTGATCGATTGAGACCAGGGTAGACCAAGACAGGAGGAGACTTATTCAAGGCCAAGACCATAACATACACTTCATGAAACAGTAAATTATGGAACATACAAACACCAGGCACCCCTCAAGTGGAATGTACAAACACCCTTAGAAAAAGTATTTTCATTGCTATAGAAGCCACAGACGAAAATGTCTTAATGAATGAATCAAAGGACATTTCAGAGGTGAACTTGGTGGTTAGGAGTTTTTCTTTTTTATGCATCCCATCACAATAATGATGTTATATAAGTTTAGGCGTTTAAGTGACTTCCCCCACAGATCAAAACCTCGAGACGCATCTTAAGAGCTATAATGGATATTTCTTTTTAAGGGTCACTTCATGGATTTTATCACAAAAGTTGTGATCAGTTTAGTTGCCAGCAGGAGTATTCCTAAGTAGTGCAAGCAAGACCACCCAAATAGATACCAAGTCATGACCAAGTCAGGAGGTTGAATCGCAACTGTGACCAGACAAAGACTGGAGGAGTTTTTGTGAGGGCACCTTCAGAATGTTTCCACTGATGTTTAAAACTCGCAGGTCCTTTAGTGTGCCATCCCCATTGCACAGCATCTCCGTCAGAGTCAGGTCAGTAAGAAGGTTGTCAGACAGGTCCAGGTACTGCATGCTCACAAGCAGGCGTGCCGAGAGACAGGGTATCACAAATACCTGAAGGTAAAAGTTAGCATTTGTTTATAAACCTGTGACAGTTGTGAGAACTATAAAACAACCTTAACATGCTAGAAGTTTGTAAAGTGACAGGGCATCACAAACACCAAAGACAGGTGTGGAAAAGGTAAAAGTACATGAGCAGTGGATGATGCAAGGCAATGTAGTTACTGCTACATGGTTGGCAAGTTACCATGGCTAGCTTGTGACATGGCAGCTAGCTGCTGATGTTGTAGTTAACTAGCCACAATCTCTCAGTCACAACATTAAAACGATAGACAGTAAATATTAATGCGGTCGCCATATTGGAAATGCTGTCTAAGAAACTTTCGGTCAACATAACGACAAGCGAAGAGCTGGAGCTGAGGCGACAAACCGCTACTATGCGGCAGCTTGCAGTCGAGTCCCTCACGCCCCATTATTCACTACTCGTATCCTTCATGAAATCTAAACAGATTGGTTTAAAAAGAATTAACCTCCTGCAGGATGTGCTGGATAAAGACTTGAGATAGTACCAAAGTCATGTTTAGTAGCAGGCTGTAAGCATGTTACTTTCTGCTTTAAAACAGACATCTAATTATGGGGTGTGTATGTGACTTCCTGGTCTCTTGGAGCCAGCCTAAGTGGCTTCATTTATTTACACTGGCGGTTGCCATTGAGGATGTTTTCCTGATCTCTCAGTAGAACAATAAACTTATTAATGGAGTTTCAGTTACCATAAAGGTCTGGGAAACAGCTAGCCAATTATATGTGACACTTCATTTAGCAAAACCACACAGCATATTAAAAAATGAAATGATCCATTGTGCTGTTGGTTCATAAATACCACGTTTGAGCCTTGGGTTCAGAAATGTGGTTGTCGTTATCTTTGTTAACCAAAAAGACTTGATCATGCTACTTGGTGAACACTTGGTTGAAACTGACTGAGAAAACCCGAAGCAGAGTTTTGAGTTGTGTGGACTGAGGGATTGTGGGATATTGAGTCATTTGTCATATTTGAGTACAGTTGGAGTGTTTTGAGTTTCTGTTGTGGTTTTCCTGAGTTTCATTAATATAAGAACATTTTGCTTTGACTTACATTTGCTATGGAGTTTTTCTTTGTGGGGATTTGTCATTTAATGTAAGGGTTTGCACTTTTTGTGTTTAAATCCTTGTGTGACATTTTGAGTCGAAAATAATTCACACCACCAAACTAAACTACAAAGCACTGACTCCTCTTAAATTCCAGGAGAGAGAACTGGCTGGCACCCCTAAATTAAAATTGTCAAGTCAAACTGTCACAACACACACACACACATTAAACATACGGTGTTCCTTACCTGAGAATTTAGGACAGACACCTTCCTGGGGATTTGCAGCAGAAACTTGAGCTCCAAAAACGAGACAAACTGGAAGACATCCAGCACCACAATGTTTTGTACAAAGAACTCATCGACGCCTCTATGGTCTGTCCAACTGGCTCGCTCCCACCTCACAGTGCAAGAAAAACAAACATGTGTGGATGTAGTTCCTTCACTCAACTATTTGTTTCTGAATTAGTGCTGAAAAACTGTCACCATATTTGTTGCTTGTTACTTTTTGACAAAACTTACTAAAGATATAACACATAGCAATGAAGTCTAAAAGTGAGTAACACAGGGTTTGATAGTTCATGCTGACGTTCTGGTTTCCTACCTGCCCTCGCCTGTCAGTGTGATGTCCTCCATCGAAAGAAAGGTTAGCGGCACGCCATCCGTCACTATTAGGAGGTCAACAATGGCCTCATCTGACATGCTCAGGTTTCGGAGAGTAATGCTCCTGAGAGTGAAGAGCAGGCTGGTTAGTTCAGATTCTTTATTTTGCATAGTTAAAGCAACATTATGTAGAAATTTGGTTTGGTGAGCTTTGGCGCCTGTTATGTGCTGGGCCTTGTTCTCTCCCTCTCTGCTTTTCTGGTCTCCCTCCTCCCCCTGCCTGTGGTGCACCTGAGAGTAATTTGCGCTCGGTGAGGAGGAGGGGGGATATAGGAGAGCCAGGGGGGAGAGACAGGGCCAGCAGACACACAAACATTTGGGCAGCGGCGTGGTGAGGTTTCGTTCTCTTCGTGTTTAATTATTTTCCCTGTTGCTTCTCCCTCTATCAGGTTCGCTTTTGTTTTACTCATGCATGTTTAGACTGCTGAGTTTTGTTATTTTAGTTTGGACTGGAGAGACCGGTAGTCCTGTTTTCTATTCATTCATTAGATAAGTTCTGGTTAGGTAGTTTAGGGGGAGGTGCCGAGAGCGACAGCCCATTATGTGGTTGGCTCGGCATTTTCCTATCTTTTGTTGTGTTTAGCCGGATCTCCAGTCCTTTTTGTTTGTTCATTAAATTTAGATTATTTACTTTAGAGGGTGGGGTTGAGATACTCCAATAAAGCTCGGGGTTTAAACCTTTCATATTGTGTGGTGTCTCTCTTTTATGTTCTGGTCTCCTCTGTTACGAGTTGTCTTTGGTTAAAATTCAATGTACGTTAAGGAGGCCATACCAGCGCCCACCGAAGGTCTCTGAGTTCTATTGCATTGATTATTGCAGGAAATAAAGTCAACTAAATGCGTTTACTAGAGGTAAAGAAGTATGTTTTTCTCAGAAACTCAAAAGACAACATACGGGTGCAGATACAGGACTTAAGGTAGGATGCGTCTAGACCTGATTCTCCTCTTGGCTGTCTCTTTGAAGGGCTGGATGGACTCATTCCCCACCAGATGGAGGTCCTCCAGAACAAGAGGTGTGTTTGGGTATGATACATCAGCGAGCACAGCTGAAGCTAAGGCTGTGTTGGTTAAAAATGGTTCATGGAGGCTCAAAGTGACACGACCTAGTGGCCACATATCTGCTAGAGCCCCAGACTCGTACCTGCAGAGGATGAAAGGGACAAGAAGGAGTCAAGGAAAAAGGGAACACATACAACACAACAGATAAAATGTAGTTCAATGTTCCAGTTGAAGCTAATGGCCTTGAGCCACGGGCAACAGGAAAGGGAATTTCAAAAAGTATTGGAGGAAATCTTATTGGTTTGTTCTTTGTAATTCCAAAATTTGAATCAACTTTTGACATAACTAAAATAAAAGAATTTCATACTCTATGCTGGTTCATTAAATATCATTAAGGTGTCAAGCGGTTATGAAGACAAACAAATGTCAAATGAAAACATTGCCTTGTGACGTCTTTAGCAACAACACAAAAACGTTGTCAGTATCGCACCTTGCAAGGTTGTTGGCATGCATAGTGAGCTCCTCGAGCTCTGTGAGCCCTAAAAGATCTCCTCTCTTCAGTTCCACCAGAGCAGGACCTCCAAAATCCAGCCTCCTCAGCCTGACCAGGCTCTGGAACGCCGGAGACCCCAGAGAGCTAAAGAAGAGGAAGTGAGAGTGTGTGTGAGTAGAAGTGTCTAGAGACTTAATCATATGTGATGAGGAGGTTTCTGTTGTTTTACTGTCACCAACCTGTACGGGTTGTCGAGTAGATTGAGCTGCTGCAGAGCTCCTAGCTTGGTGAACCATTTGTAGTTTATATCTGTCAGTCGATTGTCAGACAGATCGAGCTTCTCCAGGCTCCAAAGACAATCAAACGCTGACGGATGGATCACAGCTAGTCTGTTACCTGGAGGACAGTAATGTCGTCAAATAAGATTATTCTACAGTCTTTCTGAAGAATTATGAATCATGTGGGGGTGCCACCTAATGGGACACATTTAAATAATGGCACCTTGAAAACGATGCAAAGTGTAGAAGAAGAAAACCTCCCGTTTGACACAGTCAGTAAGGTCAGGTTAGACTTGTTTGGATTCAGGATTCATCGTTACAAAGGAAGGTTTTAGATGTAACTTTAAATAATGAATGTTAATGGATAACAAACCTTTGACATGTTAATATCAGACAGAATGACGTAAAGTTCTCAGCTCATCCCACTAAAATGTTTTGAAGAACTCTGTAAAGAAGACTTCTGACATATAAACGAGCCTTTCTAAAAATAAACCCAACAAAGTCCGATCAGCATTACCGTGTAGACTCAGAGCCCTCAGTGACATGTGGCCGGTCAGATCATCAGCCAACACCTCTGTGATGTTATTGAAGGAAAGATCTAGAGTCAAGGCACGGTCTGGTACCAAAGGAACATGGATGAATCCACCATTGGAGCAGTCACAGGAGAGCTGCAGGTCACAGCGACCGCAAGATGGCCTCTTCCTGTCGGTGTCTGACCTCTGAGCCCAGCCGAGGGAGAGCAGGAGGACGAGAAGGGCCAGATAACTGTTGGTCGACTGTCCCATACTGCAAAGAGAAGAAGGCAGTTTTAGATAATTCAGGCCCTTTTTGTCTTTACTACATTGAACAGCTGAAGAGAAACGGTGGGAGGAGAGAAAAGGGCACAAAATGTAGCAAAGGACCGAGGTTACAGGTTAGTGTTACAGGTTAGTGTTACAGGTTAGTGTTACAGGTTAGTGTTACAGGTTAGTGTTACAGGTTAGTGTTACAGGTTAGTGTTACAGGTTAGTGTTACAGGTTAGTGTAACAGGTTAGGGTTACAGGTTAGTGTAACAGGTTAGTGTTACAGGTTAGTGTTAAAGGTTAGTGTTACAGGTTAGTGTTACAGGTTAGTGTTACAGGTTAGTGTTACAGGTTAGTGTTACAGGTTAGTGTAACAGGTTAGTGTAACAGGTTAGTGTAACAGGTTAGGGTTACAGGTTATTGTTACAGGTTAGTGTTACAGGTTAGTGTAACAGGTTAGGGTTACAGGTTATTGTTACAGGTTAGTATTTAAGGTTAGTGTAACAGGTTAGTGTTACAGGTTAGTGTTACAGGTTAGTGTAACAGGTTAGGGTTACAGGTTATTGTTACAGGTTAGTATTTAAGGTTAGTGTAACAGGTTAGTGTTACAGGTTAGTGTTACAGGTTAGTGTAACAGGTTAGGGTTACAGGTTATTGTTACAGGTTAGTGTAACAGGTTAGGGTTACAGGTTATTGTTACAGGTTAGTGTAACAGGTTAGGGTTACAGGTTAGTGTAACAGGTTAGTGTTACAGGTTAGTGTTAAAGGTTAGTGTTACAGGTTAGTGTTACAGGTTAGTGTTACAGGTTAGTGTTACAGGTTAGTGTTACAGGTTAGTGTAACAGGTTAGTGTAACAGGTTAGTGTAACAGGTTAGGGTTACAGGTTATTGTTACAGGTTAGTGTTACAGGTTAGTGTAACAGGTTAGGGTTACAGGTTATTGTTACAGGTTAGTATTTAAGGTTAGTGTAACAGGTTAGGGTTACAGGTTATTGTTACAGGTTAGTGTAACAGGTTAGGGTTACAGGTTATTGTTACAGGTTAGTATTTAAGGTTAGTGTAACAGGTTAGTGTTACAGGTTAGTGTTACAGGTTAGTGTAACAGGTTAGGGTTACAGGTTATTGTTACAGGTTAGTGTAACAGGTTAGGGTTACAGGTTATTGTTACAGGTTAGTATTTAAGGTTAGTGTAACAGGTTAGTGTTACAGGTTAGTGTTACAGGTTAGTGTAACAGGTTAGGGTTACAGGTTATTGTTACAGGTTAGTATTTAAGGTTAGTGTTACAGGTTAGTGTAACAGGTTAGGGTTACAGGTTATTGTTACAGGTTATCTTAACAGTTTGTTACTCCTGCAGTTTGTGTGCAGTATTTCTTGATCTGACACACATACAGGAAACATTTGATGCAGTGACTGCTGCTGCTGAACAGAAAAACAAACTGAAATGGTTTAATATTGTCGAGTCAAACTGAGAGCATGTGCATGAAGTGAATGTCATGTTGCTGATCTTACCTGTTTGTCGCTGAGCTGATTCAAGGCAACGAGAGGGAAACTCTGTAAAGATAAGAACAATTTAAAGACTCTTTAGGACTAAACAGGAAACACAAGACGTTGGGGTCGACAGCTGTAATAAAACAGACGTGTGAAAAGAGGTAGTGAGCATGAAAATGTACCTTCCGGAGGAAATCTGTGCAAATGTGCGCCTGTGACTTTCTGAATGCATGACGACTTTTCAAAGGTCGACTTCAGACTTCTGTGACACATTCAGATGGAGAATGTGTTAAAATTATAGTTTCACGGTTTGACTGTGATAACAAGCTCAAAATAAATGATATTTTCTGTATGACCAACAGGGTACCCCCTTGTACAGCCAGCATATGTTCTCAGGTGACATATTTTTTGAATCTGTATGTTTACTGAAGTAAAGCAGCTCGATGCTTAGTTTTCTTTAACGCTGAGATATAAAATATGTCGTTCCCTCTTTATTCACAGAAACATGACAACAATGACTTTCATTAAGACTCTGATTCTCTGGCTCTAACCATCACTTCCTCATAGTCTGAAGGCAAAGCCTCAACATGGGATCACTTAGTTTTTTTCTCACAATGATTTTTGAAAAGGAAAGACAGAGAGAGAGACAGGGAGAGAGAGAGAGAAGGCCACTTGTCCTAAACGCAGTGAGTCTAAGAGAGTGGAGTTTGGGATCGAGCCCTCGTAAAGTGACGTTCAGCATGGTTGAGGGACTGACGAGTCCCGTCAAACACAGAATAAACAGAAGTCCTGGTTGTTGTCCAAGACAAAGACAAGACAAGTCCCATAATCTTGCAAATCATTGGGCCCCTCTCTTCCTCTCTCTAAGCTCAGTAATCTGGGAGTCATCTTTGATCCTTAGTTTTAACTGGACAGCCATGTTGCAGATAACAAGATCACGCTTTGATCCCTTAAGAAGCCTCAGTAAACTGAGAACATTAGTGTCATCTACAGAATTTGAGATGATCTTTCATGTCTCATACCGTATTGACTATTGTAACGCTCTTTTCACCTCACTCAGCACGTCTCCAGTCAGTCCAGAATGCTGCTCCAGTCCTCTCACATCACTCCTGTAGTCTCTGCACTACTCCCGTGGCTAATAGGATAAAGATTTCAATTCTCTCCCCAGAATATTTGTCAGAACTCATTCAGCTGTGTTCACCAACCTGCTCACACCATCACACCTGCTGTCCGTCCAACAGACACATTTTTAGACTCGTGGTGATCGTGCGTTTGAGGCCATAGCGCCGTTCCCTGCCCATCTCATTACGTTCTTGTGACTCTGTTGAGTTTTTAAATAGCAGCTGAAAACGTGAGACAGGCCGGTGGGTAATCATGTCCACCTTCTGATCTTGCTTTACCGTGCTCATTTTTGTTCTTGATCATAGCAGGATTTTATAATGTTGGTTTTTGAGCTGCTCGTTTGTTCCAGTTTTATTATCTGTGTGTTGTTGGTGTCAAGTGCTGTGTGACCTTTGTGCTGCTAACACCAACACCCTGGAGTAATGAGATCCTCTTTTCTGCAGCCATGGTGATGAACATGGTCTTGCTGAGTCACAGTGACTCGGACAGAAGTTTTAACTTAACCTTAACGGGAGTTTAACAGCTTTTCATAACTTAAGGTAACGTGATATTTCTTCGTCCAAGGCAAGTCTGAGTAGAGGAGGTGTGGTTTAGTATCAAACCTACCCCAGTGAAACTTCAACAATAATTCTCTGATATATCACATGTTACAGCTGAAGCTGTTACTGCGGGATGTTTAATATGAAAGGATAAAATCAAGTCAGTCTCAAGGGTTCAAAAATACTCCATGACCCATATTTACACAATAAGAAACCGTGAAATCAGAACAGCTTAAGAAGGAAGAAAACACACGAGATAGTCTGGGAAACGAGGACACAAACAATGAGCTGAAAGAGCGATATAAAAATGATGTAACCCAAAGCTCATCTTGATTATAATGAAAAGAGTTTGTCTCCTGATGCACCATACATTCATATGGGAAAGACAAAGCTGCATCCATGCCTGCAGGTCTTCTGTGTTACACTCTGGTGAACCGTGTCATTGTCGGCGTAGCGTTTGACCTCAGAGCTGTTGTGTGGAAGAAAACAATGAGAGAAGGAACATCAGCATCAGATGGGCAGTATAAAAGGCCGAGGAGCAGCCTGAGCTCGGCAGCTGTTCCTGAAACAGGTGAGTCCACTTTGCTTTGTTGTTGTTGGAGAAGTACTTTGAGGGATTGAGTCAGTAAGGAGCATACTGTCCTACATGTTACCCTAGACTGTTTCATCCATCTATTGCACACTAAGGGCCTGATTTACTCAAAGTTTGCGTGTCTTAAAACGTGTTCAAACTTGATACCACCAGCAGTAAATGTGCTATCTGATCTACTAACAGCGTGCAGTGAGGATTGCGTCTTTCATATGAGTAAAACAACACGCATTGTCCATTTAGTACGTTTGCCTTCATGAATATGTAATATGGGGCGTTTCTGCCCGAGTGTGCAAAATACTGGGAGGAGAAAATGTAAAGAAGTGAAGTTAGTACACGCATTGCGATTTACCAAGCCAGGTGAAAATTGCGGTGATTGTGACGGTGTCTAAATTTAACACCTTTGAAAGGAAGGTGCTAATCCAGGAGCCCAGTGTTACACACAACAGGCTGCAGTTAGGAGGAGACAGAGGCTCAATAAAAGAACGTATAAAGATCACGTTTTTCCCCCAACATGTTAACATGTTTATAATGACAGAAAAATAAATGACATGCATTATTTTTTTATTTCGATTCAATAATAGT
The DNA here is from genome assembly GCA_020745685.1 of Tautogolabrus adspersus. Classification (NCBI taxonomy): domain Eukaryota; kingdom Metazoa; phylum Chordata; class Actinopteri; order Labriformes; family Labridae; genus Tautogolabrus; species Tautogolabrus adspersus. The sequence continues at coordinate 21,238,029 of CM036556.1, read as the reverse complement.
GAACAAAGAGAAACACCATGATTAAACTAATATGCTGCTACGCTGTAGGACGCTTGGATTGGGGGACCTCACCATTGCTTGTACCCCCGTCTTCGATACCTCTTGTCAGGTCATTTATGTCCGATCAGACACAGCGCTGGCCAGCTGTCTGGTGCTCAACAATGGCCGAGGGGCGTGAACACGCAATTTAGTACTCTTTAATTGGGATCTTAGTAAATCAGGCCCTAAGAGTACAAACATGACTTCAGTTTGAATATTTGAATGATCAGCTTTGATTCATATCTGTTCAAAACTTAAACTTAAACAAAAGTATGTACCAGTATAAATATTTGACTCCTGTGATTATAAAGCTTCCCCTTCTTCATCAGCATCGCTCTCACTGCCATCATGTTGTTGCTGCGAGTGTGTCTGACTCTCTGCGGCCTCCTGACGCTGAGCCGAGCCGGCCCTGTCAACTCCACTTCCATGAGGAGCTTGGGCCGCTGCGAGTACATGAAGCACTACGACAAATACAAGCCTGGAGAATACATCCCAGAGTGTGACCACAACGGGAACTTCCTCCCCCGGCAGTGCTGCACGTATACGGGCTACTGCTGGTGCGTCAACGTCTACACCGGAGATATGATATACAACACCAAGGCACTGTTGGGTGATTTCCATTATGAGTGTGGTGAGTGCTGTTGTGCCTTACATTCAGAATCCTGCTGCAGTGTTTACGACTTTACATAGCATTGACCACTGATTCCCCTTTGAGTGCATATGTTCTGCTCCTTTGGTTTGAAATATTGCAGTTTGCTTACTCCACTTAATGTCTAACGAGGGCGGAGACAAAACTCGATCAAATTTAGGATGCTATCGAACCCAATGTATGAAACAAAAGCCCCTTTAACACATGAACTGCTGACACTTTCTAGATCTTTTCAGTACATTCAGGACCTGATATTAGCTGGAATTGCCTTTCACATATGTCACAGCAGGAGACTGTCAGTCTCAGTCCCGCCCTTACAGTTAAAAAAACTTGTTACAGTTCATGTGGGGGTGCCTGGGCAGCGCGTCCAGGAGGAGAGTCTTCAATAAATCGAAGCTTGATCCAAAAGGTAGCCGGACTTAGTTGAAGATCTAGACGATGTTTCAGAGGAGAGCTTCCTTTGGATCAAGCTTTGATTTACCATGACCTGGATGACTGAGAGCCTACACAGTCTTCAGCAATGGGTCCAGGTTTTGTGTTGGTATCGACTTGTACGAAGACATTTGTACATCACAACAACTACAACAGTAGAAAATAATACGGACAACTGAGGTGAGCAGGAAAGAATACAGAGCACAAAAAAACATTTGACCCGCTTAGACGAGGAGCTGCTCCTCATCTCCTCAACACATCTGAGGTCTCATACAGACTTCTTACTCAGGCTGGCAGGTGAAACTCTTGAAGTCAGATTGATTCAGTCATTTGTGTTAACAATTGCACCCAAATAATGTCGGGAAACCCTCAGGAACACAGTGCATGTTTTATTGCCAACAAAGCTGATCTACCTTTCTGATACATTTACGTGGAGTTTGGTGCCATCTTGAGGCAGTCTCATGAACATTGTAGAAAATAATTTAAGAGGCATTCATTTTTCTGCAGGTAGTTTTAAACATGCTGGGATTGACTGTATTTATCCCAGAGGGCACTTTGGTTCCACAGACCATCCAAACCATGCATACATTTACAAACACACAACAGACGGAGTTTATCAGAGACAACAAACCAAGAAGTTCTTAACAAAGATGAGTGCTAGCATGCTGGCACCCTCGTGTGGTCTCTTTGGGTAATGACACACACAAGGGCCAGATAAGAAGCACAGTTTAAGGACAACAGTAATAAATAAATGAGTCAATAAATACTTAACCAAGACCTTCTAGGATGCACTGCCCATCACTTGATAAGACTACATTAAAAGATCGACGTACAGGCCACTGATGCAGGAGGAGAAACCAACATATGGACTGAGTAGAGACACAACATCCTTTTCAAATTGAACCATTTTTCAAGATGATTCTTTTGTTTACATTTTTCAGCCTTTGAACACACATTACAAAAATTAACTAATTATATGCAAATGTAAAAACTAACAAACAAAATAAAACACAAAAAAGAACAACAAAAATAAAATGGCGTTCCTAAGGCTGAAAAAGTGGAGTAAGGTCAAAGAATACAGGATTCACTGGATCTATAGAAATGCTGTAAACTTTTGTATTTCCTGTAGAATGATTGAGGGCGAGTATCTTTGCTTTACCACACGGGTTTATTGTAAGCGCTCAACATCAACTCCCTCTCAGCGAGGTAACAACACAAGATGCTAAAGCATGTTCAGTCTGACGTAAAGCAGTTTTCCTGCCGTAAACATAACACTGTCGTGACAGTCTGTAACTTAGAATACTGTCATCTACATGCATATGTGACATTTCCTTCCTGCAAAACTTCTGGATGCCAATAAAAAATAAAATGGCGTTCATATTGGTCTTGGCTGTGTTTAGCAAAGCTTTCACTTTTGACTTACGACACCTCGACACACCCCTGCTCTCCGTCATGAGGGTTAGCTTCACATGAGAAACAAAGACAAGTTAGCGTCCAACATGCATTGTGCTGGACACTCAATGAACTCCTTTTGATTATGTTGTTGAGACATTTGACAATAACTCAACAAAACCTGGATGTCTACATTTGTTGCTCAGCTCAGTAATTATTATTATTTTTTGGAAGGCAAGGAATACTACTGTCCTCATGACTGGGACCAGTACGGCGAGAAATGTTTCATGTTCATCAACCACCAAAAGACGTGGGCTGAAGCCGAGGTGAGGTCTGATGACGGCTCAAATGTTCACTGTGCTGCTAATGCGTTTGAACGATAAAATGTCCCTCCTGTCATTTCCAGAGTTACTGTCTGTTTGAGGGAGGAAACCTGGCGTCGGTCCACAGTTACAAGGAGAATCAGTTCATCCAGGGTCTGACCAAAGACGATACCTACGATTTCCCCCAAACCTGGCTTGGTGGATATGATGCCATACAGGTATAGAAGGCCTTGCTTTCAATAATATATACATGTCATTTTATTTGAAGTAATAATATTTATGACAGTTGGAACAAATTGAAACAATAAAATCTTTCAAATTATTTCGTTGTAAATTTTAAAACTTCAAAGTTAAAATTCCAACAAAATCAACGAGTGTACCTTTAAAGTTCAGACGACCATTTTTTATTCTCTGAACATTTCTACAATTTGATCTTTCTCAATAAATAATTGTTTCATGTTTTTCTGTCTATAGCCCTGTATGTGGTTCTGGAGTGACGGCACCAAGTTTAATTACGAATACTTCTACACTGATTACTATATGGAGAGAAATGAGCACTGCCTGATGACGAACTATGGACGTAATTACACCCCACCCTTCATCCCCATTGAGCCTCATGTTAAACTTTGTAGAAGAAAGGAATGATTACTTCAGTTATTGATAACTACAGGAGGATTCTTTCTCCATCTTGACAAATAAAACATGTAGATGTGATTTTAACAGAAACATTTACTGACTCCAGAAGCTGTGCACAAAGATCAAATCCAAACTCCACGAATGAAAAAACAACAAACAGAAAAAGCAATGCCAGATCAACATTTCATATATTGGAATATTACTAAACCTGTGTAAGAACAAACTTCAAAGTGCATGATTAAAATGTTTCTGTTTATTTGTCTCATTGCAGCCGGGAAGAAATGGCACTTTGCCGCCTGCAACGACACCCTCCCCTTCGTTTGTGAGAAGAGCAACTGGAAAAAGGACCTTTTCTAAAGAAACAGACACTTCTGACAAATTCCTGGGCTACACATGCTGGATTAGAAAGTAGATGTATGTTTCCTCTACATAATCAGTTTCTATCAATGCTTTTTACAACATTCATGCTTTAGATATTTGTTGTGATGCCTCTAATTCTTGTTCAGTTGGTCTAACTTCTGCCAATTATTTCCCTTATCTTTTGCAAGAATTGTAATCCTAATGTAAATTATTAAGTTACAATTTTAACAAATAGTATCAATAAAAATGTGCACATCAGCAAAGTGTCTCCTAGTAAAGGCTTGTGTTTTTAAGAAGGTTATGTTGTGAATTTATTCATATTTGTACAATGATAAAAATGTAATGAAACCCAAAATATGACAACAAAAGACGAGATGTTACAGAGGCTGTGGGGACAAAGAAAACTACAAATGAGAAATGAGTTTGTGACACAGATGAGTACAGAAAGATCATCAGCAAAGAAATGACTCTTTAGTTTGACATAAAAAAATGGCTGGGTCAGGGTCCATCAGTATTAACTCATCCATTCATACACATTCACACACTGATGGTAGAGGCTGCTGAGTAAAGAGTCCATCAGTATTAACTCATCCATTCATACACATTCACTCACTGATGGTAGAGGCTGCTGAGTAAAGAGTCCATCAGTATTAACTCATCCATTCATACACATTCACTCACTGATGGTAGAGGCTGCTGAGTAAAGAGTCCATCAGCATTAACTCATCCATTCATACACATTCACTCACTGATGGTAGAGGCTGCTGAGTAAAGAGACCATCAGCATTAACTCATCCATTCATACACATTCACTCACTGATGGTAGAGGCTGCTGAGTAAGGAGTCCATCAGTATTAACTCATCCATTCATACACATTCACTCACTGATGGTAGAGGCTGCTGAGTAAAGAGTCCATCAGTATTAACTCATCCATTCATACACATTCACACACTGATGGTAGAGACTGCTGAGTAAAGAGACCATCAGTATTAACTCATCCATTCATACACATTCACTCACTGATGGTAGAGGCTGCTGAGTAAAGAGACCATCAGTATTAACTCATCCATTCATACACATTCACACACTGATGGTAGAGGCTGCTGAGTAAAGAGTCCATCAGTATTAACTCATCCATTCATACACATTCACTCACTGATGGTAGAGGCTGCTGAGTAAAGAGTCCATCAGTATTAACTCATCCATTCATACACATTCACTCACTGATGGTAGAGGCTGCTGAGTAAAGAGTCCATCAGTATTAACTCATCCATTCATACACATTCACTCACTGATGGTAGAGGCTGCTGAGTAAAGAGTCCATCAGTATTAACTCATCCATTCATACACATTCACACACTGATGGTAGAGGCTGCTGAGTAAAGAGTCCATCAGTATTAACTCATCCATTCATGCACATTCACACACTGATGGTAGAGGCTGCTGAGTAAAGAGTCCATCAGTATTAACTCATCCATTCATACACATTCACACACTGATGGTAGAGGCTGCTGAGTAAAGAGTCCATCAGTATTAACTCATCCATTCATACACATTCACACACTGATGGTAGAGGCTGCTGAGTAAAGAGTCCATCAGTATTAACCCCTCCATTCATACCCTGGTGACGAAGCAGCGGGAGCAATTCGGGGTTAAGTGTACACATCGGACATGTTGCTGCAGGAGCTGGGGATTGAACCCTCCACCTTCAGGTTGAGAGACAATGACGACTCTACTGTACCAACTGAGCCACAGCCGCCCCCCATAAGTTGTTCAATTCATAATCACACTCACTTTGTGAGGACCCTAATACTGTTACACAGACCTTATGGGGACATAAGGTCTACTATGGCAGGTTAGTAAATATAGTTAATCAGCATAGTAAGGTTTGGTCAGGTGTTATCAGCATTACAATGTGTGGACAATCTAGATCAAACAATCCCTTCTCTTGTGATAACACACAAACATTGTTCTGTGGGGAGAAACATAAAGACACTGAAACAGGCACACAGTGAACCATTTAAAGGACAGGGTTAGGGTTAGGGTTAGGGTTAAAGGCCTGACTGTTTTCACATATTCAAGCCATTCTGCCCAGTTTTATTCAAATGCATCAAATTGAGATTTAAGCTTAGATGTAATTCTTTGCATTATATAAATATTATAGATCACATTAATCCATTCATTTATTGTTGGCGTGTCTTTTTTAGGCCATTTTCTGGTCAAAGCCTTTTTACCTGCCACCAACCCTTAACAAGTATCTGTCCTGTTTTCTAAATCAGAAAGGTACATCATTTTAAAGCTCGTTTAATGACTCGAACCCTTCTCCAAAAAGGAGCCACAGAGGGGAGACTCCAGAAGAAATGAAAGTGCTTTGCCATATTGTTTGTCTGATCAGAGTGTTCGAATTCTGAGCTGAATTCTCTCCCAAACAATCATTTCAATCTGAATTCATTCTCGTGAAATCATTGAAGGCAAACCCTCATTTGTTGTCCAAAGTGCAATTAAAATCAACAAAGACAAAATACACAGATTACAAGACCAGAAGAATAAGCCTTTTTGTGGGGACCTTGATCCTTGTAAAACATACCTTATGGGGACACCATTCAGAATCACAACCTGAGGTTACATTCTGACTTCCTATATGTGTGGCTGTTCTCTGTAGGAGAACCAGTGCCTGTTATATTTCTTTTTTACCATCATGAAAATAAACAGTGTTCTTGAATGTTTTTCATGATGGCTCATCTGGTCAGACTTCTTTATTACAAAAAGGAAAATGTAGCAGTAAGGATGAATCCTAAGGGCAGGACTGTAACATGAATATATGTTCACGGGGTCATGCTAGAGCGTGCAGCTTCAGTTTGTGTGTTGAAGCCTGTGATTTCATAACACAGCACCACATACCCTTTTGGACTCAAACTAAAACCACTTGCACAAGCTTCCCTATTTCCCGACACTGATGTAGTTTCTGCGACGCCCTCACACAAAGCGTGGTCTTTGAAGGGAACCTTAAGAACAGTATTCAATGTGTAAACAGAGAGAGAAAAGAAACGATATCTTTAGGGTAAAATAATGATGAATGAAGTGAAACCAATCATTCTTTGGAAAGTTGTTCTGACTTAATAGAGTTAAGATTGTAGACCCTTTTATCACAAGGACTCCACGTGTGGTCGTCAGAGAGAGTAGAGTCATTCCTAATGCTCGCTCCATATGACCACAGTTAACTCGTGATGAAAGCATTGGTTGGAAAACAAAAACTGGCAATTGTAGTGAAATCTTTAGTCATGTTGTCCTTTGGTCATGAACTTTACTTTACTGTGACTCAGGTTAGGTAAACTGTTCCAGAAGGTACTGACCAGATCAATACAACTGGGGGAGGATAAACACTCACTGAGGGACAGGATAAATACCTGATCCCATCAGAGTTCAGGGACAGAAAAGTAGTGAAGGGACACTGAAGACAGCGGAGCAACTGAAGAAGAGTAACTTTATCAACAGTGGACGATGAGGACGCTGCTGCTGCTGTGTCTGTGCCTGTATGTAGTCTGGGCTCAGGATAATCTGGAGTATGATGATTATGACACGGTGAGTGATCATAACCTAAAGATTTCATTCATCAGTAAAAAGTGATGTAGTTTAGAAATGTTCATTTAAAGCTGTTATTTCTTACAGGACACCCCGGCCTCATCAGGAACAAAACCAAACGTATGTAGAACATATTTCATCTCTTTACTTATAACATCTCAGTTATATTTATTTCATTAATAAAGTGTTTCTCCTGCAGGGGACTGTGGATGTTCGTGGTCATCGTCCAAATACTGGGGGCAGGGACAGATACAACGCTCCTCGCTATAATCCTCCACCTGTCAGCGGCCGCGGAAGGTACATTCACAACCAACCTCACAAAAAGACAGAGTGACAATAACATGCTCGTCGTTAAATTAGCAATACCTAAATGTAAGACCACACTCTTACAAATAAAAGTCGAATTACACTTTTGAGTGATTTAGGAATGATTGATTCATCTCTTCATTTATTGTCTTGCTTGGCAAATGCATGCAGCAAAACTTCAAACCTAAATCATTTCACAATTGAAATGTATCTTTGCTTTTCATTCAGGTATCGTGGCCGGCCCACCCCCACTCCAGTCGGAAGATCACAGGTGCAGGAGAAGAAGGAGCAGCCTGAGGCCGGAGGATGCACTCACGCTATGGAGGAGATGGTAGGAGAACCCCAGGACATTTCCCCTGAAGTCTTAAGTGTATGAGCTTGTGTATCTGGAGCAAGAATCAATGGCTGCTGTAAAAGGGAGAGCCCTTACTTTGGGAGCTGCTCATTGCTAACATAAAGTACATGAAAACATTAGTATGGTCTTATATGTTGCCATCAAAAAGCAAATTCAAACCTGTATTTTGGGATGTAAACTAAAAAGTCTTTTTATGCATTTGAATCACTCAACACAAGTGTACCCGTGTTGTTGTCCACCAGGGAGTTTTATGTCCCAATGGCTGTGAGCTGAAGACCATGCTGCAGAAGCAAGAGAGGAATGTCAAAACGGTACGTGGCACTTACTCACAAAGTTCAGATCACGTGTTTCAACTTCTTTCAGGATGAAAAGTGAACTCAAACATTGGATCTGAAAATGACCTACAAAGTACATTTAAAGACTTATTTTTGGGCTTTTAGTGCCTTTATTGTAGAGATAGGACAGTGGACAGAGTCGGAAATCAGGGAGAGAGAGTGGGGAATGACATGCGGGAAAGGAGCCACAGGTCGGACTCGAACCCAGGCCGCCCGCTTGGAGAACTATAGCCTCCATACATGGGGCGGGCGCACTAACCACTGCGCCACCAGCGCCCCCTACAAAGTACATTTAGAGCATATTTACATATTTCTTTGAATGTTTCTATTGAGGAAACATTGGGATTGACTTCTTTCACATATTTCCCACAGAGCATAAATGAGCTCAAGCCTCAGGTGGATGATTTGCTCCAGTCCTCCAACAACGTCTTCAACTATGTCAACAGCATTTCCAATTCTCTAAGAGAGAGGCAGAGAATCATCAATGGTGAGAAGGACTAGTGCTTCATCAGATCATGTTGGTACCTGCTTTTCAACATGTCTGCCTCATCTGCTTGCTTGAGTCTGCAACAGACAAGTGAAACAATCAGGACACCTTTTTTCTGATATAGGTGTCATCAAATAAAGTGCTATTTCAGCAAGTATAGCTTACTTCAACTGTGATGGAAAATCTGTCAGCCAAGGAAAGTTGTTGTTCATAATGAACATTAGTTTTTAAATAAGCATACGATATACTGTTCTGTAAAGTTAAAGTCTTTTCCTCTGCCCATCCTTATCCTTCAGAAAACAACAGGGTGGTCAGTCAGTACACCGATAGCGTGGAGGAACAACACACCTACATCAAAGAGACGGTCGACACTGTCTTCCCTTCCAGCATCAGAGTGCTGCAGGTAAAAGTCCAGACACTGGGTCAAAGTAACTAAAGATAGCAGTTATACTTCATCCCAGCGACAAAACCTTTAAAACCCTTCAGCATCAACTTTAAAAAAGTCTTATTGTGATTAAACCATTTGTTAACCCCCCCCCCAAACAACAAGAAATGTAACCAGCATACAAACAAAACCAATGCAAAAGTAATGCTTAATGTACCATTGGTGTAGGGGGGTCCTGGACAAGATCAGGCTGAAGATCCAGAAGCTAGAGAAGGCCATCCAGGCCCAGAGGGAGGAGTGCAAGGAACCGTGCAAGACCACATGTCCCATACCAGTGGTGTCTGGTAAGCGCTGTGCCCCCTTCAGGCTACAACGTTCAGTACACTCTTATCAGTATACTCTTGGACCCTTAATGACCAAACTTTGGAAAGCTAACAGATGGGGCTCACCAAAAATTGGAACATTTGTCCTACGTGAAACATGACTACAAAAATTCAAGGTTCAAGGTTCAAGGTTTCTTTATTAGTACCTAGAGGTAAATCTGTTGTGCAGAGATAGATACAACATTATATAAAAGTAATTCAAAGGAAACAGCATACATTCAAACAAACATCGATTACATCTGGTCACGGAGACGTCCTCAAACAGACACCCGTTAAGAAGATAAATAAATAACCTGTCATGGTTAAAGTGCATCATCTTGTGCTAGCTTTGTTCAGCAGGGTTCTAGCTGCAGGTACAGAAGAGTTCCTGTAGCGCTTTGTTCTCCCTTTAGGAGCAGCAAATCAACAACCAGAGCGGAGAAGCTGAAACATTTAAAGGATGAGAGCTGTCGTTAAGAATAGTGCTCGCCACACGCTGCAGCTGCACAGAATACAGATCCATCAGGTTGGACTGAGACTCTCCTTTAAGTTTGCTCGCCCACTTGACAGTTTGATTGAGAGCTTTTTTGTTTTTGAGAGTCAGGTTACCAAACCATGAAACAAGAGAAAAAGACAGAACAGATTCAATGACCTGTAAAACAAAGTCATCAGGGTTTTGTCGACATAATATCGGGAGAGTTTTCTCCGACAAAATAAACATTGATGCCCCTTTTTGCAGACTGGGGTAGGGGTTAGGGTCTCGAAGGTCGTCTCGAGATATTTCTAGGTTTCCACCAAAACCACTACAAAAATTCCCTTGATGTTTGTCTTTGCTCCTTTGTGTGATTCAGGTAAGGAGTGTGAGGACGTCTTCCGTCGTGGAGGAAGAGACTCCCAGATGTACCTGATCCAGCCCGATGCCTTCTACCCTGCATACAAGGTCTTCTGTGATCAGACCACCCAGAAAGGAGGTGATAAAAACTCAGTCAAGGAACCTACAACATTGAAATGACTTTCTTTTAATTATCTTTGATGTTCAGGCCTTCTGCAGAAGTCAGCCATTTTAAAGAGAATATCTGTTTTTGTCCAGGATGGCTTCTCATCCAGAACCGGCTTGATGGAAGCGTTGAGTTTGGTCGCCGCTGGGATGAGTATCGACGTGGTTTTGGCAACATTGCCTTCGATAGTGGCAAGGGTCACTGCCAGACTCCCGGTAAAACTTTCAAAATATACTAGCAGAGCATTCTTCCCTGCATTATGAAACATATACTCACAGCATACCTTTCCTCTTTGTCTTTGGACAGGTGAATACTGGCTGGGTAATGACCGCATCAGTCAGGTGACCAAAATGGGCCCCACTGAGGTTCTCATTGAGATGCAGGACTGGACAGGAGCCAAGGTGAGTCCGTGGGATTTCTATTCATAGCAGGAACTATTTCTTTGTTCAACAATAAACTAAACTTTTGGGATTTTGATCATCAGTTTTTTCTGTGGTGTGATACTGGTGTGATACTGGTGTGATACTGGTGTGAATGTGACATGTAATAATAATAATAATAATAATAAGTGGATTTATAAGGGGATTCCAAGGATGCTTTACATGGTGAAGGGACCAAAGAAGAACTAAAGGGAGACATGAGTTGTGGAAAAGGAGTAGTAAGCTACTCGTCATTGTTTTAAGTCACAGACAGAAAAAAAAGAAAAACAGGGTTTCATTGATTTGAAGTCAAATCAGAAACAATCTGTAGTTTTGATCTAATCCAACCAAAATCCATAATTGTGTATGTCTTAGTTTGGAATAATTCTCGAATGGTTTGTGGTGTCACTCAGGTCCACGCACAGTACCAACAGTTCACAGTTCAATCAGAGACGTCCAACTACATCCTGGCAGTTGATGGTTACAGTGGTAACGCTGGAAACGGTTTCCTGGAAGGATCCTTGGAGCTCTTTGGTGAAAACCGCACCATGACCATTCACAACGGGATGATGTTCAGCACCTACGACAGGGACAACGATAACTGGTAGGTGTCCTGTTTGTACTGAAGTTCACAGGATCACATCATGTGACAGAAAAAAAACATCTTGTAATTCAGTGGACCAACATGTCCTCCAAGCCCACTCACAAATCATGTAACTGAAGTCTTCCTGAAACAGGCTAGCTTTACCAAATCACTAAAAGAACTTCAGAGAAGATGTTAGCCTTACAACATGTTCCTCTTTCTCGATCCCCTACCAAAGGACCCCCGGCGATCCCTCCAAACAGTGCTCCAGGGAAGACGGAGGTGGATGGTGGTACAACCGCTGTCACGCAGCCAATCCCAATGGCCGATACTACATGGGCGGGGCCTACACAGCTCAAATGGCCAAGCATGGCACAGATGACGGCTTGGTGTGGATGAACTGGAAGGGAAGCTGGTATTCGCTGAAGGCCATCAGCATGAAGATTCGGCCTTTCTTTGTCTCAGAATAATCACGCTGTGATCACACGTGCATAGAACACACAGCGCTCCAACAGCGTAACCTTTCAGCAGACGGACACACATTGACACACAACACAGTGAAAGTACAAACACAGCTTCTGATGAAATCATGCAGCTAAAGGAAGAGAAGTGAAAGACCTCTTTTACTGCTTGTGTGTGAATGAGCTGTGATCTGTTCTATGTCACGTCTTCACTGTGCACTACTAGGACCAGTTGATTCAGACTGTCCTCCGTTACTCAATAAACAAGTTGAGGAATATAACATCTGTCTACTCTGCTTCTTATTTCATTACAATACAGAAAAATACCATCTGTGAAAAATAGTGAATTTGTTCAAATGGCTGTGGAGAGTTGGTGAAGAGATCTTTAATCTGAATAACAGGAGTTAGCAGGGCCATGTAGCCACATAGGGTTAGGTTAAAGGAGCACATGTTTCACATTTACACGTTGGCATTATTAAATGTTCACAATCAGCTGTCTAACTTCACATAAACAATACGCATTTAGCTTTTAAATATCTCCAACTAAACTTACAAATGAACTTGCCGGTAAAGACAACAACTCTTACCAAAGTAAGAAATAGGACTTTCTCTCTCCCTGCAGCTTCACCACACGTGCAGTTAGTCTTAAAGGGACAGGAGCCTCTTTTACAGTCTGTGTTGTTTCGTTGTTTAAAAAAAGAAATCTGCTCATTTATCATCGGAGTTCTAAATCATTCATCTGAAATTGTGAATTTAAAACTTTTTCAAATCAGGATGTTCAAGAACTCTGAGAAACTGTTGGATAAGAAACACGTGAAGAATGTAACCAATAGAAATCTTGGATTTTGTAAAGCTTTATTTAATTGGTTGAAGTGTGGGATAGATGGAGAGACGGCTGAACGCTGTGAGGAAGGATGGAGATCTTATCAAGTGTGTTCATATATTTCTAATGTGTCGGCCTTCATCCTATAGGCATCAATGATCAAACCAGACAAATCCTATCATCACCAAAACAGATCAACAGAGTTCAAGTTTGAAATCGTGACATTCAAAAACACAAGTGTTTAGACTAGCAGGAACTCAATCTACACATTTCACCTGAATTCAGCTGAAGGATCGTTCCTGGGTTAGGGTTTCTTTTTGGACCGAACACTTCTGGAGAACTATTCCCTCTGGAGTTCCTGAGAACTACAAACATGTCTGCATCTGCATTGCCATGGTGACGACTGATATGAACCTTAAGTTACCGTACTGAACCGTAAGTTTGAAGTCTTCAGGAGTAAAATACACTCCGATTTATTTGGATGTGAAGTGGATCAGAGGATGAATACAACGAGGAAAAGATGAAGACAGAGAATTTGAAATACGTGTCAGCGGTTTATGTAAAGATCACACTGATTTCTAATCTTGAAATGTTTTTGCTTCTGGACACTTCAAATGTTCAACTCTAAGAGAGCCCTTTAGTTCTAACAGAAATATAAATGTGCTTTCTATCTTAAGAAGCTCCCCTCAAACTAACCATTCTGTGAGAAAGTCCCAGAAAAGCACCAGAAGCCATCATGTCTGTGAGGGTCTGCAGTCAGATATGATGTCTTCAGTCCAGCTCTGAAGGAGTGTCAGACTCCTCCAGCAGCTGCTCCAGAAGAATCTGGTTCTGTCCAATGTCCTCAAACTGGGTGAGCAGTTCTCTTTGGACTGTAGGTATGCTCTTATACTCTCCGGATGAAACTTGGCCCACATCTACAGGCCGCAGTGTGATATGTGGGACGTCCTGAGGAGGTACGGCTGCTTTCCTTTTCTGGTGGAAAGCCATTTGTTCCATGTCAGCTTGAAGCGTTTCATAACTATGATGACTAATTGGGAATGGTAGCACCACATGGCAGGACCCATGGCAGGCTCGGAGCTTCATGTCAATATCAACCTGGTGACCAAACAACATGTCGGAATTATTCCTGTTTAAAGTTCATCTTCAGCAGTTAGGAGCAACATTTGAGTCAGTCTAAGGAATGTAAAGTCAATACTGACTCATGTTCACGTCTAGGTCTGCACCAGCTCCTGAATTCAAGTCTGGACACTATACTCACAGGTTGCCACTTCTATTTGGTGATGAAGGAAGTGTCTCACAGCTCACCTCTGTTCGGTACATCTCGTCCAGTTGTTCCTTGACTTTGCGGTTCAGCTCGTCCAGTTGCTCCGACAGCCTTGAAGATTTTTTCAGTAGCAAAGAGAAGTTTCTAGCTAATCCTTCGGTTTGTTGGACAAACCTCAGTTCTGACACTGGAGATGAAAACAGTAGGAGTAAGTCAGTATTACTTTAGTATTCAGTCTTTAAGACATAAGAAAGTTACTGAGCTGTCATATGAACATCAACACAACAACGTGTGTAGATGACTTCACTCAAGTAGCTAGTGCTTTCAAGCACACGCCTGAACCGGACCACAGAGTAAACTATGTCAGGGCATGTGGCCTGCCATCAGGGTGATGGTATGGCTTGAAGGCCTCTTTGAGTCTTACTGGATCTGTTGACGATGACTCTCCGGTTGTAGCTGTATATGTGTGTCATCGCCTTCATGGACTTCTCAGCTGCTTCTTCGTACATCTTTGCCGTCTTGCACACCATCGTCAGCTTTCTCTCCACCTCGCTCTCCATCTGCGAGATGAAACCCTGGAGTCTGCAGCCGGAGGGGCATTTGGAAACCTTTGAAGGTTATCACAAGGAGAATGTCATGTCTGGACTAGATGTGTTTTGAATTCTGGGTCAGACGGACAGAAAACACGACCACGTATGAGACAAAGACTCGTACATCTCAGGAATCTTATGTTGTCACCAAAAGTGTAGTAAAGAAGTTGGTTTCCTGTTTGCTATGAGATCACAAGTGCAGCTGTGTGTTTCTTCATGTTTCATACCCAGTCGTCGTCTGAGCACATGGGGACATTTGATTTCCCCCGACAGCGTCGCCTATCGTACGTCATGGCGTGAAGGGGGGGGCCGTCGACCATCTTGACTCTGCTGCGTCAGCTTCATGCACACTGCAGACAAACAGAACAAGAACAGAACGTTCGTCATTTAACCTTCAACTGAGCTCCAACTCAAACATGACCATCCAAAGATCAGAGATGTTTGTCAGCGGTGTTGTAACAGTTTGGCTGGTTGTGTGTCTGACCTCCAAAGACTCCTGAGCTCTTTGTTTTTGGTGATGTGATGATATTGATTCACTGAAACACACTGTGACAGTAGTTCAGTCTTTAGAGACTTGGGTTAGGGTGAAAGGGTCGTGGGGTCAACTCCCGGTGTTGACCAAAGTGGAAGTTGAGCAAGACACCGAACCCCTAACAACTCTGGTGCGCTCTCTGCGTAGCCCCCCCACTCTGACATCTCTCCACTAATGCATGTCCACAGCTCCTGTGTGTGTTTCAGAGTGTGTGAAGCATGCCTCTCAGTAACTGAGCGTGAAGCTGCAAACATCATTCAGAAATCAAATGCTCATTAAATATCTTTCATTGAATCTCCACCTTTGTTAAACAAATAATAATGAAATATAGACCTGGTGTTCAACCTTTAAGATGCTCCAATCACCAGCCACCTTTGCTCTCATTGGTTGGTTTGCAGGTTTCTGTTAAACGTCAGTCTTTCTTTTCAATAAAGTCAAAGAAGAAGACAAAGCACAGGAGCTGAAGTGAACATGAACTCTTTATTGATTTGTCAGAAACATAGAGGTGGATAACATTGACACAGACACACTGACACTGTTAGGAAATCTCAGAATGATTCACAGACAGATAAACAGTCTAAAGGTCTCGCTCTAACCTGGGGGGGGGGGGGGGGGGGGGGGGGGGGTCCCTGCTGCTTTCTTTTGACAAATAAATCAATTTGATTTTTTCTGATCTTATTTTCCTCAAACTGCGTTTAAAAAGCAGTCGATCGAATAAACATCCTGACACTTTTCAGGCTGTAATTGAGAGTTTTATACGTCCCCCAAACGACACCGTTTGAAACCTTGTACGGCGTGTTATTCTCCGGTTCGTACCTTCCTTGGTAATAAAACCCATTCAAGTTAGCCGACTGGCAGTTGTTGTACCACCACCCACCACCGTACATCTCTGCACAGTTATTGTGCCACTTGTCATTGTCTTTGTTAAACGTGCTAAATTTCATCCCGCTGTGGGACGGTTGAGACGTTGCCAGAGCGTCTCCTGCATCCCCAGTGTACCCAGACACATGCAGAGGGTACCCCTCCTCCTCTGAGCCAACCCTAACTGTGTACTCAGCACTGGCTGCGCCCCCTTCCCAATCCTCCAACTCCACCTTCATCATTGTCTCACCCTGATTTGTCAACAGGTGGAGGTTTTGGTTGCCCAGCCAAAACTCCCCCTTACCCCCAGCATCAACTGAACCAAACCCACTGTGGTATTCAGCCCATGTGCGATTGAAAGTGAGCGCGCCACTCTCCCTTTGCTGGACTAACAACCACCCTCCCATTAGCCCCTCCTGCTGGCAGTAGACCTCCACTACCTTTGTGGAGTCTGTGCCGCCAGGCTTGATCTTAAACAGCCCGTTCGTTTCCCCTTTCAGGTGGTTCCGGTAGGCTTCGACGCAATCTGCAAACAAAGAGGGGCACAGACCGCAGACCGCGAGTTAGTTTGGACCGGTTTGGCTCGGCTTCCTGAAATGTAGTGCAGTGATAACAGCTCTAACAGTCACTCTCTCTGCATGTTGGCTAACACCTGCACCCTAAACCCCATTCATCCAACCCATTCTTATCAATCTGAAGCATTGTCAGAATGTTTCACACTAAAGAACTCTGTGGCCCTGTACGCCTTCATTTCCCCAGTAAGAAGTGCTACGAGTCACTTTCACCGACACGTGACTCAACCTACGCTTCAAAAGGTTCCTTAGTTTCTTGGATTACACAGTGACTCAAAGTACATACAAAAGACTGACTTCACACCACATGGGAATGTAAAACACAACAGAATCTAAAATTACATTGTTTATTTGTTCACTTCATGTTTTTGGTACATAAGGCTAGCTAAAGAGCTAGCTAATGCTAAAACTGTGCTGTCTAGCCTTTAGAGATTTTACTCCTGTTCTGATGTTTTGGTACCTTGTCCTATATAATCAGCCTGCCGCTCGACACGCGTGCTCTTCACACTCCGAGCTTGAAAATCAGGAACGTCATCTTCTCCATGGCCCATCATGAACCCGCCCATATCGAACCCTGCCAAGTCAAATGTATTCCCAGATGATCCTTTGGAATCTCCCAAGATGCTGCCCTTGGCACCACCAGATTGGAAGTTTCTGGTTGTAGATGACGAGGAGGAGGAGGAGGAGGAGGAGGAGGAGGTTGATGGATGGCTGAAACCTGGAAAGAGGGAGTCCATCCCTCCATCACCCAGATCTGCCATTGCCTGGCACTCTGGCCCTCCCTCCATCACCTCCTCAACCCTTTCCACTGGGCCGTCCTTGGTGTGGACAACAGTGGTCCTGGTGCGCTTGGTGCATGTGATGGTTGAGGTGGATGTGGATGTGTGGCTTGTGCTTGGCTGGCTGCCACCTCCACCAAATAAATCAGCTCCTCCAAACTCAGTGATGGATTTAGATGATGTGGATGTAGATGGAGAGAGGGAAGTACCTGAGACTTTTGAGATGGTTGCTGGGGATGTGCTGGAGCCTTCCTGCGTTAGGAACAACTGGACTGCCTGCACCTGAGAAAGAAAAACAAGATGGTTAGATGGATTTGTCTTAAGTGAGTGGAGTCATTGGTGAGTTTTTTAGTGTTTTCTTTCACTGTACCCTCATCAGATAAAGTCTGTGAGAGTTTTTGGATGTGCAGAGAAATTGGAGAGCTAGCTTTCATGGAGATTACAAGCTAAGTAAGCTTTCTGTTAGCTAAGTGGTGTGTTGATGTGGGACTTGAAGACTGTGACTCTCTGAGGAAACGCCAAACCTGCATGACTACGCAAACCTTTCTACGGGACTTTGAGTGTTAAAGGTGTCAAACCCAGAAAATGCTTCTCACCTCAGGGAACAGGTTTTCTTTCTGCTGCCCGGCCACATCCTTGGACTTGTAGATGTTGTCAACTAAGACCCCCTGCAGTGGCTTGCTCTTCATCACGTACAGCGTCCCAACAGACTCCTTAGGTGTCTGGTTGTCCAACTGGCTGACCTGGAAAAAAGTTGAAAGGAAAAAGTGGGTTCTGCTCTATGTCACTGACAATCTTTATCAATCAGGTATGGAATAGTAAATGCAAAAAACAACAACTCTTAAAGCAACAATCTGTAACTCCTCCTCCTTCAGTCGTTTCAAAGTCGATCTAATAGAACAAAAACTTCCAACAGGGAGGATGGCGTCTCTCTCATGTCCACAGAGCGCCCCGCTCACCTGTTTTCAGCACTATGTAACTTTGTCAGCGGGCCGAGGTCATCTGGTGAGAAGTGCGTACGTCTTTACGACACTAGTTTTACAACAGTTTCACTCAGAGAACTTCAGTTGGCGCCAAAACACATCAAACATAATTCCTCCATGATGTTGCTTTAAAGTCTCCAACAGACAGATACCTCCTTGCTTTGAACACATGGAGAAACTTTGAAGGGGGAGCAGTTAGGTTGAAGCAGACAGGGCCGGTGAATATTTCTCTGTATTATCAAATCTTAATAGAACTGTAAAACAGAACATCGTAGAATTTTATAGAAGACCAGACCTTGATGTTTCGGGCCGCTCGTGATCTGCAGAAACGCCACTTTTCACCTTTTCAGGTATCAGCTGGTGGTTACAGGTGACAACAATCAGAAATGTATTGTCAGTAAGTCTGTAGCTGCAAACTTCAACTCTGTTACAGAGCGCCTTGTTTGGTTACTGGCTGTAGCTACAGTTCTCTAACAGGCTTTGCTATTGGTTGTTGTTGAAATGATCCAGGTTCATATTACCCCCCCTCCTGGGGACAAGCCAGTTACCACCTTCACTGGTGAATCTCCTTTGGACACTTTGGACTCAGACCAGGTTTCTAAGGTTACTTTTTGAACCCAGGAGGAGAATCTGGACATCCAAAGGCAGTTCATGTTCGTTAGTCTCTTACCTGCTTTTCCAGAGCCTCGTAGCTCTCCCTGTCCACCTGGTACTCAGAGTAGCCTGCACAGGATCCTTTGCAGGAACGGAGCTTAATATCAATGTCCACCTAACAGACGGGACGTAGAGTTGGAAATAGGTTAAATAAATCAACGTGCATATTTTCACCAACTGTACCAAAGAGCTGAATACAACCCTCTACTTCTGACAGGTCACTCTACTTGAAGTGAACTAGTGAACGCTGAAACACGTTTTGCTCTCAGAAAAAAGGTCAATTGGAGAAACTAATCAAATGTATTGTAACCTGAGCCTGACTGTGACACTGACAAACATAACATCTGGGAAACATGGAACCAATGCTGCTCGGGGCCCCAGACCAGAAGGGGGCCCCTGAGGGCTGACAAACATTTTTCAATGACAGTGGGAAACCTCCCTAAGGGGGCCCCATCTGACAGCACTCCCTCTTGTTGTTAATGAGTTTGTTTGATCCTGAACACTTGAAACCCTATAAATTACCTCCAGACGCTGCATCTCCACCACCTGGTCTTTGACGCGGTCTTTCAGGGCGGCCAGGATCCTCAGCTGTCTGTCGATCTTGATCTTCATGTCCGTGATTCTCTGACGCAGACTCTGGGCCAGTTCGTAGTAGTTGTTATCGTTACCTGGGGGAAAACAGGAAGGAGGATGAGCTGAGATCCACACATGGATCAAATAATCAGCAGGATTGATCTGACGTTGACATCTTCTCGATTTAGAAACATGTCAAAGGATCCACATGAGGGAAACAAAGAGACAACAGAAGCTTCAGTCGATTGGATAAACTCCATGGAATGAATATTAGAGTCCAACGTAAACTTTGTCTATGAACTCTAACCGGAGTCGATGATGAGCATGTCCTTCAGGGAGTCGTAGGTCTGTTTGGACACCTGGTCTGCAGAGCGGTGCTTGGCCTTGTTTTGGTCCAGGAGGCTGCGGATCTTCTCGATCTTCTTCAGCAGGGTGTGGTCAGATTTATCCATCAGACCCTGAATCCTGCAGCCGGATGGACATTTCGAGCCCTGAGAGGTGAGGGGAGAACGCTCATTTAAATATCATCTTCATACCTGTTCTTGAAATCTCAAGGAGAAATTCCAGTGATCTTACAACTCGTTCCTATTCTGCTTTACATATGCTTGAAGTTTGAATGACCTATATAAGTACACTATCAACAGTGGTGGGAATAACGGCGCTATAAATAACGGCGTTAGTTTTTTCAGTAACGAGTAATCTAATTGATGACTCTTCCCATCATTATAACGCCGTTACCGTTACTGACAAAAAATGCAGCGCGTTACTTTGACAGACCAACTAGATCTCTAAGCCGAGCGGCAGAGATATTTCTTACTGTTCTTCCTCTTTGGTGAGTGCGGACACGAGACAGTCGCATAAATGATGACGATTGGCTGAGGTAGAGAAACATTTCATGGTGAGCCAATCAGAGGTAGAGTTGGGCGGGTGTTGTTTACACAAATTCGAAAGCATGCATAGACGGACACACGACGACACAAGTGAGTCAACGAGAAACAGGAATGGCGAGCAGCGTTGCCAAGTCCGCTTCTAAAGTGTAGAGCTTTGCTCCCTGTATGAACTCGTACTGATTCCACCCAGCTCTCCACAATGAAGCCAAACACGAACGCGGTAGTTAGTTTGTCCTTTTCCAGGATCTGTCTAGTGTCTACAACCCTGTTTCCGTGGTTACCACACGCGCCCGATCCGGCGATCGTGTGTTTAACAACAATACTTTTTAGGGGTCCACTATATAAACATAGTAATTATAATATCTACAATAATACATGACATGTGATTGGAGGCTAGTCTCCCTTAGTGTACACTGTTTGTGTTCATTATTGATAAGTGTTCATTTCATTATAATAAATAATACAGAGGGGGGGGGGGGGGTCCAGACTCTTTAACACATCTGAGCATTTAAACATTTACTTGAAAGTAACGCAATAGTTACTTTCCAAAGTAACTAGTTACTTTCCAAAGTAACTAGTTACTTTCCAAAGTAACTAGTTACTTTTATGATTTCTCAGTAACTACTTTAGTTACTTTTTGGGAGAAGTAACTAGTAACTGTAACTAATTACTTTTTTAAAGTAACTTGCCCAACACTGATTATCAGTAGATCACGCAGGAAACAGGATGTGATCCTTCAAATCCTTTAACGTTCAAACACTACAGATCCAAAGTGCCCTAAAAGTTCTTGATTCCATCAAAGGAAGGTTCAGACTACGCGTTTGTGAGGACGCTTAGTGTAGGGTTAGGGTTAAGACTTTACTGACTCCTGAAGTCACAACGACAGACCGTCATTGAACCCTGCAGGATGTGACAGATGCAGCTGTTCCAATCTTTTAAAGGGTTAGTTCAGATCCGATTTAATATGTGTGTATTACACAACAACACAAAACACTGTTGAGGGAGACCAAATACTCCCTAACCCTCTTTTGTGTCAATACAGACTCATCAGGTCTCTCTCTGCAGGGATCCTTTCTGTTGTCAGAATAACAACCTCAGCCTGTCAGGGACAAAAACAACACTTTGATCATGTCTGCTGACTGAAGTCAGATATCTCCGTCCTCTGATTGAAACACAGAAATGGAAACAAGAGAGTCTCCCTTTAAGGTGCTAACCTGTTGCTCTTACCACTGTTGGAGAAATCAATCATGAGGAGGATATATTTGAGCACCTGAGGATTGGTATCGTCAGAATTACGAAGAACTACCAGAACAGGAAACAAGCCGTACCCATTCATCATCTGTGCAGAAAGGCCACTCCCTCTGAGAGGCACATTTCTCGTCTCTGGTGCCTTGCTCCACCGGACGAGCTCCTCTGGGGTCCACCATGACTTGGGCCTGCACACCAATAAAGAAGAAGTCAGAACGCTTCAATCAAATGTTCATGTGTTTATGTTCAAGGAAACCACAGAAAAGCTTCATGTGATTTTAGTTGTCTTCCAAACCAAAGTTCAGTCATCTCCAGAAACAGAAACTCTTTTCTGCTTCACAGCAAACCAGGATGATTTATGGGATGTCAGGCTTAAAGTCAGAACTGTGATACAGAATCTTAATGTGTCCACAGAGTAAACATGAGGAGGGATATTTATATTATTTTGTAACCCTACAGAACTATCCAGAACAAAGTTGACTTTGTTATAAAACTGGGAAAAGTCCTAATCACGGTCCCTTCATTCCAACATTATCTCAGCTCTTTAAACGTTTAAAAAATTCAAAGTTTGAGTCTCACCAGAGTCGATGCCACACAAATCAAAGCGAGACAGACGAGGCGCTCCATCTTGGTTTCCTGTCGTCCTTCCTGTGAGTGACGGCTGCTCTCTGAACGATGTTTGAAGCGCAGTGAAGGCTGCTTCCTAAATGATGTCTGAACGCGGCTGTCTGAACATTTGAAGCCTCTCAATCAGTCTGACAGTGACTCATTGTTTGTGCTGATCGATCGGAGGCTGTTTGTCGTACTGTGTGTATCTTTGCTGAACCCCCGCACTGAACAAACTGACCACCCCGCTTCAACTGATCCAGGAAGTTACTGGTGTTTGAACCAGTGTGTTCTCTGAGAGCAAACAGTGACAAACAGCACCATCAAGAGTTATGAAATAATGAATCACTTAGAGATCTTCCTGTTTGAATTCTTTGGAGTGTCTGCTGATGTGTCGTCCTCTCTTTCTGTCTTAAATTACAAAATAAAAGCACATGTTCCTGTGATGATTCAGAGACTTCAGGTTTCTGTTTGTGACTTTAACCGTTTTCTGTTCACGCAGATCCGACCTTTAATAAAAACATTTGATTTCTTCTGTGTCATGAGGTCAAAGTTTGTGAAGGAACTCTTCAGGAAAATAAAACCAGCTGCTCATGATTTCTGTCTGAGACCTGAGCCTGCTGAGGACGGTGTAGCAGCGTCGCCCCCTGCTGTTGGAATAGAGGAATGACTCTAACACAGGACTGTGTGTCACATGATCAGGTGGAACCTGTGTTAGCAGCTTCAGAGTTAGAAATCTAACATCACAACAACATTGAGATGTTTCTGTATGAACAGTTTCAATCGTTCAAGAACAGCTGGAGACAAACAAACTAAGAGTGAAAGAAACGTGACCAATGAGCCTTTTAACGTGAACTTTTATTGTGATCATTTCCTGACACTTTCCAGCATCACTCGTCTTTTTGTTGATGTGTTCATTAAAGACTTTTTAGAGCTTAGCACACCTCCGTTAATCCCTTTAACGTCTTTCTTTTTAATCTGTAACATAGACGTTAATATGAAAGTCATTATCAGATCATTTAACTTCCGTTACATTTGGTTTCTGTTAACGTCACTTTCCTGACATGAATTCTCTTCCTCCAGCTCCAGTCAGCTGACCTCGTTTTGCTCCTGGCTCTCTGAAGAGACAACATGGTCGACCCTCTTCTCTTTTTAACTCTCACGTCTGTATCAGGTGTGATGTCGACCACGGAGGGGAGAAATATCTACTAGAAATCTACAAATCCCAGATTGACCCGTCTCTATTCTGTGCTGTGGGTTAATCTGTGGGTCGTGAGGTGATGCAGGAGACTGAAGCCTCTCTTACAGACGTCACACTCAAAGGGCTTCACACCTGTGTGAAGGCGGATGTGTTTGTTGAGGTTGCTTTTGTTGTTGAATAGCTTCCCGCACTCTTTACACTCGAAAGGTTTTTCTCCAGAGTGGATCAGCTGATGATTCCTCAGGCTCACAGCTTGAGTAAAGCATTTCCCGCACTGTGAGCAGCGATACGGTCTCTCTGCAGTCTTGTCACACTTGTGACTGGTCAGCTCAGTGAGGTCTGCAAATTCCTGCCTGCACAGGGAGCAGCGCGGTGGTTTCTCCTTGTGAGATAACTGGTGTTTTCTAAGAGCTGCTGGGTCACTATAAGCTTTCTCACATTTGTCACATTTGTATGGTTTCTCTCCGGTGTGACTGCGCTCATGGTTGAGGAGATGCTGCAGCAGCCTGAAGCGTTTGTCACAGTGAGAGCAGCCGTGTGGTTTCTCCCCAGTGTGTATCATTATGTGTTTCTTAAAGTTGTTTCTGTTGTTGAAGGATTTGGGGCACAACGTACACTTGTGGGGTTTCTCTCCTGAGTGGGTAAACTTGTGATCTGCCAGTGAGCTCTGCAGTCTAAAGCGTTTGGGACACAAAGCACATTGGTACGGTTTCTCCCCTGTGTGGCCGCGCTCATGCCTCTTCAGTTTTGCCAGCAGCTTGAAGCTTTTGGTGCAGCAGCTGCAGCTGTACGGCCTCTCCTCAGAGTGAGTGACCATGTGTATTTTCAGGTCTCCCTTCCTAGAGCAGGTCTTGCCACACTGTTTACACTGGAAAGGTTTCTCCCCTGAATGAATCAGCTGGTGCTCTTTCAGAGTGCCGTCTCTCCCAAACCGCCTCCCGCACACATCACAGATGTATGGTTTCTCTCCTGAGTGGATGAGACGGTGCTGCCGCAGGGCTCCCAACGAGTAGAAGCTCTTCTTGCATTGTGTGCAGACATGAAGTCTCTTTCGCGGGGCTTCTTCAGATATTTTACTCTTTTCTCTGTGAGTGTGCACATGCCGCCTTAGGTGGCGTTTAGTCCTGAAAGTCAGGCTGCATTTGTTGCAGGGGTACATCCCCTCCTCTGTCTGCTCTGACTCTGGATGACTTGTTGTATCTCTTGTGGTGCTACAGCGATACCGTTGGTGTCGGATGATGCTGCTCCTCTTCGTGAAGGATTTCCCACAATGCTCACACTGGTGACGCCCAGGTCTGGACAAATCTTCCTGCTGGTTCTTCTCTAAAGTTTTCATTGTTGGAGGACACAGAGGAGGGGTGGGAGAAACTGAAGAAGAGAAAGGGAGAAATGAAGTTGAAATTGTCTATTTCTTTCCAAAAAGATTTCCTTTACTGGTCGTCATATGCCAATTAATACCAAACTCGACTACTGTAAACAAAGTTAACAAACCCTTACATGTATCCACTGATAATCCTGACAAGACACAGAAAAATCTCTAAATCCTTCAGTAAAGAAACGATTACCTCCAGCACCGGGCTCCGGGGCTTCTTCTTCGTCATCATGTTGCACCAGCGTGGTGACATCATCTGAAGAGCCGGTCTGTGACTTGGGGTCAGAAAGTTCCTGATCCTGTTTGAGGCTAATGACTCCATCTGAGCCGCCGCCATCCTCCTGAATAAACAAAGACTTCACATCAGCAAACACGTGACTCGGCTGCACTTCAACTAAAACTTCAGTTTCAGTTACCTCGTGGTCGGTGTCGTCGTCACTGATATCTGCTCCAGTGCAGCACTCGTCCTCCTTCAGGTACAACAGGTGGTTCTCCAAGCAGCTTCCTGCCTCAGACTCTTCATCCTCAGTCTGCTCTGCTGCCAAGTGTTCCATCTGGCTGCTCAGTCCTGGAGTTTTCATGCAGTCCACCAAGCAGACAGAAAGATCCCTCACCACGGGGCCCCGGGGTCCATCTGAAGAAAAGACATGTTGATTTACAAAAAACAAATTTAAAACAGTCAAGCAACATGATGCAGCACGTAGAACGGCGCCACGCTGAAAAGCTTGAGACACCAAACATATGGATAACATACACTGTGAAGAAGGTTTCTGTTCTACATGAGTCTGGTTCTGTTCCAGGATTCTGTCTGTTCTACATGAGTCTGGTTCTGTTCCAGGTTTCTGTCTGTTCATCATGAGTCTGGTTCTGATCCAGGTTTCTGTCTGTTCATCATGAGTCTGGTTCTGATCCAGGTTTCTGTCTGTTCTACATGAGTCTGGTTCTGTTCCAGGATTCTGTCTGTTCTACATGAGTCTGGTTCTGTTCCAGGTTTCTGTCTGTTCTACATGAGTCTGGTTCTGTTCCAGGTTTCTGTCTGTTCTACATGAGTCTGGTTCTGTTCCAGGTTTCTGTCTGTTCTACATGAGTCTGGTTCTGTTCCAGGTTTCTGTCTGTTCATCATGAGTCTGGTTCTGTTCCAGGATTCTGTCTGTTCTACATGAGTCTGGTTCTGTTCCAGGTTTCTGTCTGTTCTACATGAGTCTGGTTCTGTTCCAGGTTTCTGTCTGTTCTACATGAGTCTGGTTCTGTTCCAGGTTTCTGTCTGTTCTACATGAGTCTGGTTCTGTTCCAGGTTTCTGTCTGTTCTTCATGAGTCTGGTTCTGTTCCAGGTTTCTGTCTGTTCTACATGAATCTGGTTCTGTTCCAGGTTTCTGTCTGTTCTACATGAGTCTGGTTCTGTTCCAGGTTTCTGTCTGTTCATCATGAGTCTGGTTCTGTTCCAGGTTTCTGACTGTTCATCATGAGTCTGGTTCTGTTCCAGGTTTCTGTCTGTTCTACATGAGTCTGGTTCTGTTCCAGGTTTCTGTCTGTTCTACGTGAGTCTGGTTCTGTTCCAGGTTTCTGTCTGTTCATCATGAGTCTGGTTCTGTTCCAGGTTTCTGTCTGTTCTACATGAGTCTGGTTCTGTTCCAGGTTTCTGTCTGTTCTACATGAGTCTGGTTCTGTTCCAGGTTTCTGTCTGTTCTACATGAGTCTGGTTCTGTTCCAGGTTTCTGTCTGTTCATCATGAGTCTGGTTCTGTTCCAGGTTTCTGACTGTTCATCATGAGTCTGGTTCTGTTCCAGGTTTCTGTCTGTTCTACATGAGTCTGGTTCTGTTCCAGGTTTCTGTCTGTTCTACGTGAGTCTGGTTCTGTTCCAGGTTTCTGTCTGTTCATCATGAGTCTGGTTCTGTTCCAGGTTTCTGTCTGTTCTACATGAGTCTGGTTCTGTTCCAGGTTTCTGTCTGTTCTACATGAGTCTGGTTCTGTTCCAGGTTTCTGTCTGTTCTACATGAGTCTGGTTCTGTTCCAGGTTTCTGTCTGTTCATCATGAGCCTGGTTCTGATCCAGGTTTCTGTCTGTTCTACATGAGTCTGGTTCTGTTCCAGGTTTCTGTCTGTTCAACATGAGTCTGGTTCTGATCCAGGTTTCTGTCTGTTCTACATGAGTCTGGTTCTGTTCCAGGTTTCTGTCTGTTCTACATGAGTCTGGTTCTGTTCCAGGTTTCTGTCTGTTCTACATGAGTCTGGTTCTGTTCCAGGTTTCTGTCTGTTCTACATGAGTCTGGTTCTGTTCCAGGTTTCTGTCTGTTCTACATGAGTCTGGTTCTGTTCCAGGTTTCTGTCTGTTCTACATGAGTCTGGTTCTGTTCCAGGTTTCTGTCTGTTCATCATGAGTCTGGTTCTGATCCAGGTTTCTGTCTGTTCTACATGAGTCTGGTTCTGTTCCAGGTTTCTGTCTGTTCTACATGAGTCTGGTTCTGTTCCAGGTTTCTGTCTGTTCTACATGAGTCTGGTTCTGTTCCAGGTTTCTGTCTGTTCAACATGAGTCTGGTTCTGTTCCAGGTTTCTGTCTGTTCAACATGAGTCTGGTTCTGATCCAGGTTTCTGCCTGTTACACATCAGACATGTTGCTGCAGCAGCTGGGGATTGAACCTTCCGGTTGAGAGACGATGACTTTACCACTGAGCCACAGCCAACCAAACACCAGTGAAGAAGAAGAAGGAACTGAACATGACCTGCGGTGTTTCTGGAGGGACTCTAATTTCAGCTGCTCACCTTCAGGATGCAGCCTGTCAGCAGCTCCCAGGTGTGCTGGAGTCTTCAAACAGTCCACCAGGTATAAAGACAGCTGCTGGAGACCCGGCAAAGACAGAAAGCCAGGCGATGCCATGAGCTCACCTGGAGACAAACAACACAGCACACCTGGAGATAAACAACACAGCACACCTGGAGACAAACAACACAGCACACCTGGAGATAAACAACACAGCACACCTGGAGACAAACAACACAGCACACCTGGAGACAAACAACACAGCACACCTGGAGATAAACAACACAGCACACCTGGAGACAAACAACACAGCACACCTGGAGACAAACAACACAGCACACCTGGAGACAAACAACACAGCACACCTGGAGACAAACAACACAGCACACCTGGAGACAAACAACACAGCACACCTGGAGACAAACAACACAGCACACCTGGAGACAAACAACACAGCACACCTGGAGACAAACAACACAGCACACCTGGAGACAAACAACACAGCACACCTGGAGATAAACAACACAGCACACCTGGAGACAAACAACACAGCACACCTGGAGACAAACAACACAGCACACCTGGAGATAAACAACACAGCACACCTGGAGACAAACAACACAGCACACCTGGAGACAAACAACACAGCACACCTGGAGACAAACAACACAGCACACCTGGAGACAAACAACACAGCACACCTGGAGATAAACAACACAGCACACCTGGAGACAAACAACACAGCACACCTGGAGACAAACAACACAGCACACCTGGAGATAAACAACACAGCACACCTGGAGATAAACAACACAGCACACCTGGAGACAAACAACACAGCACACCTGGAGACAAACAACACAGCACACCTGGAGATAAACAACACAGCACACCTGGAGATAAACAACACAGCACACCTGGAGATAAACAACACAGCACACCTGGAGACAAACAACACAGCACACCTGGAGACAAACAACACAGCACACCTGGAGACAAACAACACAGCACACCTGGAGACAAACAACACAGCACACCTGGAGATAAACAACACAGCACACCTGGAGACAAACAACACAGCACACCTGGAGACAAACAACACAGCACACCTGGAGACAAACAACACAGCACACCTGGAGACAAACAACACAGCACACCTGGAGACAAACAACACAGCTCACCTGGAGACAAACAACACAGCACACCTGGAGACAAACAACACAGCACACCTGGAGACAAACAACACAGCACACCTGGAGACAAACAACACAGCACACCTGGAGACAAACAACACAGCACACCTGGAGACAAACAACACAGCACACCTGGAGACAAACAACACAGCACACCTGGAGACAAACAACACAGCACACCTGGAGACAAACAACACAGCACACCTGGAGACAAACAACACAGCACACCTGGAGATAAACAACACAGCACACCTGGAGACAAACAACACAGCTCACCTGGAGACAAACAACACAGCACACCTGGAGACAAACAACACAGCACACCTGGAGACAAACAACACAGCACACCTGGAGACAAACAACACAGCACACCTGGAGACAAACAACACATCACACCTGGAGTCGAGCATCAGGTGTGTTTAACATGTAAATAATGATCACTAAATGATAAAGGTCAGATATTATTCAGAGCCACGTGCTGTGTTAGGTAATGTACCTGTGTGCTTTGCATTAAAGAAGCTAGCTATGTGTTAGCTCACTGATTCACGTGTTTAACATTTACCTGTCGACCTCTCGTAGAAGTCTTTACCTCTTTCATCCTGTTTTACATTTCATCTGGAACTTATATCTTCGTTGGAGTCATTCAAACATTTTCAAGAGTTCAACTTTAAAAACAGACTCACCGAGGAAGCTAAAGATGTTCCCGGGCTAATGTTGGAGCTAAGGAGCTAACATGCTACTACTTCCGCTCTCTGCGGGTCAACTTCCGGTTTCTGTTCGGCACACTCCTTTCATAACTCTCATAACTTTGTTAAACACAATAAAACGTAATAACACTTACCAAAGAGAGCCCACGGAGGCTCAACACGACGGTTTACTACTACTTCTTCTTCTTCTTCTTCTTCTTCTTCTTCTTCTTCTTCTTCTTCTTCTTCTTCTTCTTCTTCTTCTTCTTCTTCTACTTCTTCTTCTTCTTCTACTTCTTCTTCTTCTTCTTCTTCTTCTTCTACTTCTTCTTCTTCTTCTTCTTCTTCTTCTTCTTCTTCTTCTACTTCTTCTTCTTCTTCTTCTACTTCTTCTTCTTCTTCTTCTTCTTCTTCTTCTTCTTCTTCTTCTTCTTCTTCTACTTCTTCTTCTTCTTCTTCTTCTTCTTCTTCTTCTTCTTCTACTTCTTCTTCTTCTTCTACTTCTTCTTCTTCTTCTTCTTCTTCTTCTACTTCTTCTTCTTCTTCTTCTTCTTCTTCTTCTTCTACTTCTTCTTCTTCTTCTTCTTCTTCTTCTTCTACTTCTTCTTCTACTTCTTCTTCTTCTTCTACTTCTTCTTCTTCTTCTTCTTCTTCTTCTTCTTCTTCTTAGGGTTAGGGTTACCGCATACCGCCACCCAGTGTCCCGGGAATGTAGGGCTCCATGTTCTCCCCCCACCCCATCTTACAACTTAAAGCTTTATGTTGTTCAGAGAAATAACGAGAGGCTCATCTTGCTCTAAACTCCGTCTCTCTGTTGTAGTTCATGAATCCCTCAGATCAGCAGGTACGGGTCCTCTGAAGAAGGTGCATTTAGTCAATAAACTACCTGCTGACCTGAGGTCTGTAGAAACTTTAACTTCTTTTAAAAGTGTTGCTTTTCTCTCGTGCCTTTGGTTGCTAGTTTATCTTTGTGTGTGTGTGTGTGTGTGTGTGTGTGTGTGTGTGTGTGTGTGTGTGTGTGTGTGTGTGTGTGTACATCTGGTTGGTGCATGGTCCCTGTGAGCACTCTATAGAAACAGGTGTATGTGTGTGTGTTGTATAGGATGCTCATGTTACAAATATGTTTTGGTTTAAAGTGAGCTCTTGAATCCACGTATTATTGAGTAGTTTATTATTTTAAATGAGTCTGTTGATCTTTGTGTAAAGCACATGGACTTTATGTTTGTATGAAATGTGCTATACAAATAAAATTGACTTGAATTCTGTCCCCTCGACATCGGAGTCTCTACTCTTCTTCATAACATGTTCAGCATTTTCATTCATCCGACACATTAAATAAAGATTTGATTTGAATCCTGTGTGTCTAAATCTTCATCACTTCCTGTCGTCTGCACTTCCTTTGGTTTCTGGGAGTTGTAGTTTGTCTTCCTTTGACTTCATCATTAGGGGTTTGGCCTCACCTTTTTCAAAGTGTCTACCTTTACCTGAGATGAATGTTTAAGTGGTACACGGCCTCTGACAAACTCAACTAAAGACTCACTGCAGCAACCACAGCTGCATTCTGGTTCCCCTCGACCCCAGCAGGAGCAGGACGCCAACACAGAGCTCCATCTTTGTAGTCTCAACACTATCATCAAGGCGTGTTCCCTGTTAAATATAAATGACATCATAGCATGTGGCTCATTGGTTTAAATAAAGATGGAGGATATGAAGTCTAAATGTTGATCACTTTGAATGTCTTTATAATATGAATAGAATCATCCCTCGTTATGTTCCTGTCTGATAAAGACGTCGACATTCAGACACAAAATAAAAACATTTAAACTGAACTCCTCGAGGAAGATGAAAGTCTGCATCACTTATGAACACCACTAGATGGCGCAACATGATCACTTTCTGTCCTCACTGCTCTGATTATGATTATTAATAATTATATTTATCATGAAGGGGAATAATGTAGAGTTAATATGTAGAGAGTGGAAGACAAGTCTGGGTCTGTTTGAGTCTTTAACCTGCAACAACAACACGTCACTGATCACTTTAAAGGTCCAATCAGTGAAATGATAAAGTGACCTTACTCTATGATCAGACATTAAGGAAACATGCTATGTTGAAGTGCTGGCTTCTCTGACAACAATGCAGCAGCCAGTATGTCCTCCTTCTAACTTTAGATTCTGGTCCTGAATGCTCTGGATTTGTTTGGACCAGAGAAGGTAGGCGGTTTTAAGGCACCCCCACACGGCCGTTTTGGACGCCCCTCGGTTTGCCAGATATGAGAGCAGTTATCAGGTCAAACCAACAGGTGTTGCAGCGATGGAAGCGGGCAAGAGAACTGGTTCAGATAGAAGTGATTGTACCCGACCTAAAAAGCCTCTGCATGTTTCTAATAAGCTCCACGAGCAGAAACGTGCTCAAACTAGGATCAATATTGGAGATGCTTTTGAAAAATGGAGAGAGGTTAGAACGCAGAAAGGTTTACAGACCGATGCAGAGCTGGATAAACACTGAAGCTTCAGTGTCCACCACATGGTGACCTGCGTGAGCATCCACTCTAGAGAGGAGGGGGGGGGGGGAGACAGCTCTCTACTATGTTTTGAAATTGGACTGCAGTACCCATTTTAAACACTAGGGGTCTGAGTTACATATTGCTTCGTTAACACATGTGGTTCTTGTGTTTTACAGCTCAGTGTGACACAAACATTTCTGCACTGAGATAAAAAGATTAAAGACAGAAATAGATGCTGAGCGTCTGAGAGAGAACACTTCCTCAGGCTGGCGGCAGATAAAGACTCAAACAATTATTATAACAGTACAACTGAAGACACACACAGACACACACACACACACAGTCCTTTGATGATTGGCTCGTTTGAAGACGGACAGTTTTGAAGTCCCTTTGAAGACTAATGTTGTTGCTGTGAGCGCTCATTTAGTAGATCCACTCTTGTCATTTATTACGAGTGATGATGAACCTAACGACAGGCTGAGAGCTGGAGCTGAGGCGGGTTTTAAGCCTCCTGACAAACCGTTACACCGCGCCCACCTGTCAATCAGGTCAGCTACACGCCTTATTGTGAATAACTCTTATCCTTCATCAAATCAAAACTGATGAGTCATCAAAACATTCACCCCCCGTACAGTGTGTGCTGATCGAGACATGAGCTAATCAGACCTGTTTGGTTTTTTGAACCAGGCTGTAAACATGTTAATGTCTGCTGTAAAAACAGGCTTTTTAGAATGGGTGTGTATGTGACTTCCTGTGCTTCTGCAGCCAGCCTCTAGTGGAGACTCCAGGAACTGCAGGATTTTACACTTCAGCATCGGCTTCATGGTAAAACAGCTGAGATTAGGGTTAGGGTTAGATAACTGCAGTTCTGGTTAAACAAAAAAAGCACATTTGGTGAAAAAAGTTTATGAGCATGAAATGAGCTTTACATCCACAAAATCAAAAGATAAAATATCTGCAATGACCAACAACACCAAATAAAATAAAAACACAAGCGGTGATGAAGGGCCTCGCACTACGTGCATGTCAGAGTGTGTCTTAACCGGGGGGAACGCAGCAGCAGCGAGGTGGGGCGAAGGAGGAGGCCAGCAGATCGATTTGTGAAAAACTGGTAGTACTGGCAAGTTAAAATAGGCAACATAATGAAGATCACCAAATATTTTTACGTAGAGCAGTTCAGGATGGCACTTGTGATGATACCTGTGAAATTTGGAGCAAATCTAACATTGTATATGAGATGTAATACCGGCTGTTTCCAGTAGGGGGTGCTTTGTTGATGGTATAATTGTATCGGGTAGATCTGATCACGGCAGGACCGACATCATTCCTATGACATTTGAAGAAAATTTGACATTTTCTATGGGAGGTAGTACTTAGTCCTTACAGTAGGGGGCGCTATGGTTACAGTTATATATTGTTATGTGAATGTGTTCAGAGGCCAACCCTGATTCTACCTGTAAAATTTGAAGCAGATCAGACAAAGTATATGACAGTTACAGCCACTTCCTCTTTGATGGCGAGCAATCCATAACTATGGTCACACAGGATGTTCAGGCTTATATGAATGTGTTCAGAGGCGGACTGTGATCATACATGTGAAAGTTAAAGAAGATAGACGATGGTATGATCATTTGGCAAACAGTCAATATGTCCAAGTTTGACCTTCAGCTGTGGCCACGCCCCTTGACGTACAGTCACGCTGCGCACAGCTATGGATGTTGTTGATGTGTACAATAAGCTGACCCAAAAAGTTTTACGATCAGATCAAGCCACTCCGAGGAGATGATTGAAATAAACACTGTTTTTTTTGTTTAATCAGGCATTATTTTGAAAAATTGAATGACATGGTGGACTTCCTGTTGGGTTTTTACTATGGGTGCAAGAGGATTTTAT
Source organism: Tautogolabrus adspersus (assembly GCA_020745685.1). Lineage (NCBI taxonomy): Eukaryota > Metazoa > Chordata > Actinopteri > Labriformes > Labridae > Tautogolabrus > Tautogolabrus adspersus. Next base: position 21,203,936 of record CM036556.1, on the reverse strand, counting down.
GTAGCTCCTGACATGCTTAACATGTGTAAACATTTTCATGCATGTAGGTGAAGAAAACCTCTATGAGGAGGCCTTTTTGAAAATTTAAAGGGGGTGCCACTGAGCCATTTAGCCACGGCCACTCACTTAACCCATATGGAACATTTTACTTAATAATAATGTGTATGAAGTTTCCTGAGTCTACGACAATGTTAAGTCCCTGAAAATAGTACTTCCTGTTTGATGTCGTCCATATGGCGACCGCGTTGGACGCAGGCATTTAAGCTTGAAACTGTTGTATGGCCAAGGTCTTGGGATGGTCCACACCAATTTTGAGGAAGATATGAGCAACCTTTTAGGAATGGCTAGTTGCTTATTCAGAAGCAGTAACTTCCTGTTGTCAACAGGTGGCGCTGTGACTATAAGCAAAAATAAGAATTTGGATACATTTGAATAAGAATTTTGGCTACAGAACATTTACCAAACACACACACACACTTAAACACACACAATTACACACGTTCTCTTATCCCTGCTGACCTGCACGCTCACAGGCTTACATCCTCCTCCTGCATCATCAAAACCCTTTTACAAGTTGATACCTCAGGTACACACACACACATGCTCACAGGGACATAAAGTCCCAGCAGGAAACCTCTTTATATCATGTAAAGAAAAGAAAGAGGCCGAAGGTTACTCGTCTGATGAACCTGCACTGTGTCTGTTTGTTGTTCAGCGTGGAGGAGAGGGTGAAGGCGTATAGAGAAGAGCTCTCTCACTGTTCATTACATGTTTATATAAACTCGTGCTGTCAGACGATTAAACATTTGAATCATGATTGATAACAGCAGAGCCTGTTGTTCATCATGTTTAATTACAGTTTTAAATACTCACATTGAAATGTAAAGAAAGCTACGAGAAGTCTGTTTCAACACAGCCTCATACGTGATTTAAAGGACCCCCAGACCCCCCCTCTGGATCCACCCTATTGCCCAGCCCGAATTACACAAGCTCCTCCAGTCCTGGCGCTCACCACTGTGCATACGAAGGTGCCTATTATACAGTATTAATGATGCAAACACAGCACCACTCAGAGATACTACGTTTGCATGAAGGGTGTAATAAGTGTATGTCCAGCTAACCTGTACTGCCTGAGAATTACAGACCCTGAATGGCTTACCGCGTGCTACAAAAGGAGTCTGTATAATAGTTCACTCTCTTATCAAGTGACAGTATTGGATTCAGATCAGTAAGTCCTCCCTCAGTAAGTCCTCCCTCAATAAGTCCTCCCTCAGTAAGTCCTCCCTCAATAAGTCCTCCCTCAGTAAGTCCTCACTCAGTAAGTCCTCACTCAGTAAGTCCTCCCTCAGTAAGTCCTCCCTCAGTAAGTCCTCCCTCAATAAGTCCTCCCTCAGTAAGTCCTCCCTCAATAAGTCCTCCCTCAGTAAGTCCTCCCTCAGTAAGTCCTCCCTCAGTAAGTCCTCACTCAGTAAGTCCTCCCTCAGTAAGTCCTCACTCAGTAAGTCCTCACTCAGTAAGTCCTCACTCAGTAAGTCCTCACTCAGTAAGTCCTCCCTCAGTAAGTCCTCACTCAGTAAGTCCTCACTCAGTAAGTCCCCACTCAGTAAGTCCTCCCTCAGTAAGTCCTCCCTCAGTAAGTCCTCCCTCAGTAAGTCCTCACTCAGTAAGTCCTCCCTCAGTAAGTCCTCACTCAGTAAGTCCTCACTCAGTAAGTCCTCACTCAATAAGTCCTCCCTCAGTAAGTCCTCCCTCAGTAAGTCCTCCCTCAGTAAGTCCTCACTCAGTAAGTCCTCCCTCAGTAAATCCTCCCTCAGTAAGTCCTCCCTCAGTAAGTCCTCCCTCAGTAAGTCCTCCCTCAGTAAGTCCTCCCTCAGTAAGTCCTCCCTCAGTAAGTCCTCCCTCAGTAAATACTCCCTCAGTAAGTCCTCCCTCAGTAAGTCCTCCCTCAGTAAGTCCTCACTCAGTAAGTCCTCCCTCAGTAAATACTCACTCAGTAAGTCCTCACTCAGTAAGTCCTCCCTCAGTAAGTCCTCACTCAGTAAGTCCTCCCTCAGTAAATCCTCCCTCAGTAAGTCCTCACTCAGTAAGTCCTCCCTCAGTAAATACTCCCTCAGTAAGTCCTCACTCAGTAAGTCCTCCCTCAGTAAATACTCACTCAGTAAGTCCTCCCTCAGTAAATACTCCCTCAGTAAGTCCTCACTCAGTAAGTCCTCCCTCAGTAAATACTCCCTCAGTAAGTCCTCCCTCAGTAAATACTCCCTCAGTAAGTCCTCACTCAGTAAGTCCTCCCTCAGTAAATACTCACTCAGTAAGTCCTCCCTCAGTAAATCCTCACTCAGTAAGTCCTCCCTCAGTAAATACTCACTCAGTAAGTCCTCCCTCAGTAAGTCCTCACTCAGTAAGTCCTCCCTCAGTAAATACTCACTCAGTAAGTCCTCCCTCAGTAAATACTCCCTCAGTAAGTCCTCACTCAGTAAGTCCTCCCTCAGTAAATACTCACTCAGTAAGTCCTCCCTCAGTAAGTCCTCACTCAGTAAGTCCTCCCTCAGTAAATCCTCCCTCAGTAAGTCCTCCCTCAGTAAGTCCTCACTCAGTAAATCCTCCCTCAGTAAATCCTCCCTCAGTAAGTCCTCCCTCAGTTAGTCCTCCCTCAGTAAGTCCTCCCTCAGTTAGTCCTCCCTCAGTTAGTCCTCCCTCAGTAAGTCCTCCCTCAGTAAGTCCTCCCTCAGTTAGTCCTCCCTCAGTTAGTCCTCCCTCAGTAAATCCTCCCTCAGTAAGTCCTCCCTCAGTAAATCCTCCCTCAGTAAATCCTCCCTCAGTAAATCCTCCCTCAGTAAATCCTCCCTCAGTAAATCCTCCCTCAGTAAATACTCCCTCAGTAAGTCCTCTCACACACCGCCTGGTCCCCCCCATCTCACTGTAACGCCTCTGTTACTACCTCTGAAGAGGTATCAGGATCAGGATTTAGTTATCAAACTAACTAAATAAGCTAAAGTCAGACATGTACCTGAGTAAGACAGAAAGAAGCACACCAGTTTAATCTGTGTTTCTTCTGGTGTAGTAACGAACTGTCCGTCACCTTCCAGGCAGCTCTCTGCTTTATTTAAATCTCCTCTCACCTTGGCAGGTGGCTGATTACTTCTGCAGGTTAAACATATTCAGTGAAGATCACGAGAGTCACAAAGCAAGGCAGAGCTGAGACAGGACAGATGTGCGTTTCTAATCATCCAAGGAGAACAAATAAACAACGTGTTGTCTGTACGCGGAGAATAAAGTGGACGAACATGGTCAGAGTTGGAACTCCTCCTGAATAATCCATGAGTGTTGTTACACTAAGCCTACTATAGTTTAATGCAGCAAGCGAGCTTTCAGTCTGAACATTCATCCTGAGAGTTAAATCCCTGCAGAGCCACGGAGGGTCAAAAGTTCAGCACAAAACAAAACCCACTTTCTGTAACATTGCTGTGACACTGAGGGGGGGAGGTTATTAATAATGGATCAGCTGGGAAGGGAACGTGATCTCTTCTCTCTCAGGACGGTTCTTCACAATGTATGGAAACATTTCAATTTAAATTAAATGTTGCTTTCATGTTAAAAAAAAACAAATCAATGAAAACTTTCTGAAAATGGACCAACAAGATCCCACAAACAAGAACAGGTCTGATTCATTATAAGGGTAATAACACAAATCTACCTACAGGTACAAAGTCACCTGAGCCTGATCACCACTTGAATATGTTTTTTATTCTCATCATGTTTCTGATCCATTGGGATTCGTATTCCCACGACTTATTAACACATGTTTGGGGAGACTTCCTGTAAGAACTGTAGGGTAGATATAAAAGATGCTTCCAGCTTCTAAAATGGGTTTTTAAGAGATGCTATAAATCACAGGTGGAACAATAAAACCAAACAATATTTTATTTAGACATTTTCAGTTTTATAAACAAACGGCACAGCTCCAAAAAAACAGCCAGCCGTCACGAGTCAACAAGGACGAAAGGAAATAAGAGAAATAAGGCACATAGGACAGAGCGTTAAAATGACAACGACAACAACGAGAACGAGAACAACGAAAACGGGAACCATGACGACATGCTCTTATAGGCTACAGTAAGTTGGAAAAAACAATCAGCACCAACTGTGTACAGGTCACAGTGCGTCCGATTGGTCTAACACAGTATAAATAAATACGTATATGCAGAGCAGACAAACTTAGACAAGCAGGATCACACTTGAGGTCGTCTTGGATCAATAGATGAAGAATTGTTGACACGAGATAAGATGTTCCTCTTTGCAGCAACAATGAAATATCGTAATGTCTTTTGTTGTGAGTGGGACAGATTTAGTAGATGTTGCCTTCCACCAACAAATCTGTGAAAGGATCTGGAGTGACGTCACAGTCCTATATTTCAGAGAAGCAGCTAATCGTTCCATAAACCTTGAATGTAGATTTTAACCCGAAGAAGCCGAGCCCAAACCAATCAATGAAACCACCCTAACCCTACACATGCTTCCTTACTGCTGCTGCTTATTGATGGAGAAACACAACCAGAGATGTTCAACGCTCTGAACAATCAGTTGATTAAAGGAGAGAATAATTCATCCAGAATAAAACTAATCCAAAGGTAGTCCTGTCAGAGGTGCAACAGCAAGGGCAGGTAAGTGCTTGGGTCCCCTGACCAGTAGGGGGCCCCTGAGGGCTGACAAACCTAAACCATAGCAGTGGCCCAAAATGTGCTAATTTTGCAATGACAGTAGGAAACCTCCTCAAGGGGGCCCCATCTGACTGCACTGTTGGGGTTAAAGGAGCTAATACGCGGGCAACATTTCTGTTGGGTTTTATAAAGTAACATGTGGTTATTAAATTAACATGAATAATTGTCTTTATTTAATTATTAATATAAATCAACAATATTATTAAACCTATAGGGGGCACCACTCTGAAATCAGAGAACAACCAAATATTACAATATCAGTCTCTAATTCATTAATTAAATACTAGTGTTATTAATAATTAATAATCTGTATTTAATAAATTGAAGGCGTGAACACAAAGCCCTCACACCCAGCTTATATCACAACACACACACACCAGTAACCACAAACAATCTTTACATGATGACAGAGTTTATTTAACAAAGAAACATCAAGTCAACCATGAAACTCAATCAAACAATGGGTTAGGGTTAGGGGTATGACATAGCTGGAGCTCTCTGAGCTGAGTTCAGTAACTAACTTAACCCCAGAAAGCCAGTGGCCGGACTTTGATTCAACGGCGGGTACACTGGTCTCTCTGTTGGTGGAAGTAGTTAACTGAAGGTAAACTAGCATAGCATTGAATAAAACACACAGCGGTGAACACGGCGGTTCAGCACAATAAAACAAATGCAGCAGTTTACAACAGATAAGAAACAGAATGTGACGTCCCGTCAACAATAATGCACGATTATCAGTGGTTCTAAAAGAACACAACTATTTCTAAAAGCTATTTCTGCCCAGACCAAAATCTCTTACTGTGGTGATCACTCTGGGTGGTTGTTGCAAGGTTGGTTTAGTCTTCACTTGTTGAATGTTAAGATCAGCAGCTTCAGGCAGGTTTCCTTCGTAGCAGATGCAGGAGTTGGTATCAGGATTCAGATTCTCAACCAGAGATTTTGCTCTATTGTCCTTCTGGATTCTGGAGCCGGATTCTTTATGTGTCCTTGTGTATTCAGGGATCAGTGGGCTTTCTGCAGCGCTTCTGTCCAGTTGCGTTCAATGACGTCTAAGAAAATCAAAGGAAAGAAACTCTTTGTGCTCGAACCAGGTACTTTCTGATCGTGTCCAAAACTCTCAAAAACATGCCGTGGAGGTATCCAGCTGAATCCTCTGATGTTTGAATCCAGCATGTGAAGAGCTACAGAACCTGCAAAGTCACCTCAGCCCTTGAGGTTAGCAGAGAGGAGGGGGTTGGCCTCCTTGAATGCCGGGGTCCAGCCTATGAAAAAGAGCCAGAGTACTTTCGAAGTCACCTGAGCTCTCGAGGTTTGCAGAGAGGAGGGGGTTGGCCTCCTCGAATG
>CM036556.1:21180374-21192874 GCA_020745685.1 Tautogolabrus adspersus | reverse complement strand
TCCTGTGATCTTGTAGTTCTCTGTGATCTTGTAGTTCTCTTTTGATCTTGTAGTTCTCATGTGATCTTGTAGTTCTCCTGTGATCTTGTAGTTCTCCTGTGATCTTGTAGTTCTCCTGTGATCTTGTAGTTCTCTGTGACCTTGTAGTTCTCTTGTGATCTTGTAGTTCTCTTGTGATCTTGTAGTTCTCTTGTGATCTTGTAGTTCTCCTGTGATCTTGTAGTTCCTCCATGATCTTGTAGTTCTCCTGTGATCTTGTAGTTCTCCTGTGATCTTGTAGTTCTCCTGTGATCTTGTAGTTCTCTTGTGATCTTGTAGTTCTCTTGTGATCTTGTAGTTCTCCTGTGATCTTGTAGTTCTCTTGTGATCTTGTAGTTCTCTGTGATCTTGTAGTTCTCTTGTGATCTTGTAGTTCTCTGTGACCTTGTAGTTCTCTTGTGATCTTGTAGTTCTCCTGGGATCTTGTAGTTCTCTGTGATGTGTGAGCTCCGCTGCGTTCACGTTCCAAAAATGAATCAAGTGGGGCAGGGCACGGAGTATGTGGGAGATTGGGGGTAAACCGGACGAAACAATGTGCAAAGTTTGCAATGACTGTAGGAAACCTCCACAGGGGGGCCCCATCTGACAGCCCTCCGTCTCGTAGCTCTGCTGAACGTTGCATACATTATTGATGTGGAAACCTGAGTTTATCAGTAAAGGTCAAAGAAGTAAAAAGAAAAGGGACGATCAGTGTGAGTTAAAAGAGAGAGGAATAAAGAAAGCTGGACAGAAGTGAGAATGACGTTTAAATATAACGTTCAATATAACAAAGGTCTGAGGGGCCCCAGCAGACTCTCCTAATGGCCTCTGCTCATTTAAAGCATTAACGGTGTTCACGTTAGAGAGGAGCAGTTCATAAGTCGATCAACAGAAGATGGATGAAGTAGATGCTGCGTGTGTTTGAACCTGCTGGAGTCTTCAGGGTCTCAATTAGTGGAGGTGTGATGAATGAAAACACTCTGCATGGTGTATCTCGGAGGCAGTTAACTAACATTCACATCACCATGGGGACAGGACTTCATCCTAAAATCTTCCAAATGTTTGTTTCCCGTTTGTTTAGATGCCTGTGATTCACGGAGCCCGACGGGTCGACTGTGACGCGTTTAATGGCTTCAGGACTTTATAAGCTTGGTGTTGCCTTTGAGTAAAAGCAGATTGTTTCAGCTATGGGACGTAATTAGTTCCACTTCAGGACCAGAAGCTCAACATCTATGTTAAATGAGGAATTAAGCAGCGACACTGATCATGATGTGAGCATATGAGGGATTAAGTGTTGGAATGAGCTTCCTGCTGTGATAGAAGGTCACATTATGGAGGATTAACAGCAGCTGGGACACTTACACTATCAGTGAAACACATCACAACACATCCATCAGTGCTTGAGTCCTAGAGTTTAGTTCCTAGATCACAGAGAAAAGATGTGGGACGTCCCTGGTTCCTAAAGTCATTCTGCTGATGATTATCAAGCTGTGTGACCTGGTTAAAGAGAATGGGCTGGTAGATGGTAAGACAGGTGTCTGCACCTCATTACACATGGATATAACAGACAGGGAACGCCAGGCAGAGTACACCTTCTGGATGCTACAGAGACATGAACCCAGAGAGGGGCAGGTAAGTAAATCACGATGTTCCTGTTGTCCATATCTCGTGTGTGTTTGCCCAGTGTGAGGGAGCTCTGGAGCTGTTTGCTTATGTCACAGATGCCAGGACTCCTTTGGCTTCACCTACTTTTCATTCTCACACACACTTCAAGGAAATCCAGTTTGCTGTCTTCCATCTGCTGGAGTTCACGTGGATAAAGTACCGATGTGGATGGATCAGCCAAAGTCGAGGTCACAGAGAAATCTCAGCATTGACCAAAATAATCTTCATACAGTACCAATGCTGCTGCACGGAGCGCACAGGTGGCCATTACATAAACTGAGGCGATATTATCCACAAAGACAAATGAATGAGAACATAGACTGATCATTCAAACGATGTGGGCGGGACTGTGCTCCCTGTAGTCCCTGCAATGGGTGGCACTCTCTTCTTCATCCATTTAATCCAGTGCTTATAATGCTAATGCCCATGAGACACGCTTGCTTCGAGTTGACCCCTCTCTTAGATCCTCCCTCATTTGTTTGACCCTCCTTTCAACCAGAGTGTGAACTGTCTGTGCGATCACCACGGGGAGGCTGAGCTGAACTTTTCCCCCAGTTGGCAGCGAGTATTTGTGCTAAATCAAGGACTGTTTATTCAGCGTCTCTTCCAAGTTCCCGTTCCAGTTTATTTAAACAAACTGCTGACAGAAATAAATGACTTCTTAGTGGAGCAAAAACAACCCAGTGTCATACAAATGAAATTAAAATGTCATGATATAGACCGACCCTACATCCAAGCACGGTATGAACTCCAGCTGGGGATGTCTTTAAAGGGATACTTCACCCATTTGCATTAAGCTCTGTATCATTAGAAACCTGGTAGTATTTTTGAATGGTCGTGCATCCCGCCCTCATTTTCCCCTGAGACGGGAAAGCTCCTTATTTCTTTTCTGAAAAGGAGCGTGGAAAGGAGGCTGTTGTGGTTAGAGGGGGTGAAACTACATCGCTAGATCCTCATGTTTTCGACCACTGACGCTACAGACCTATTACAGATCAGTGGGCGGGACCTCACTGCCAGAATCTAAACTTAACGTCTGCCATCTTGCTAGGAAGCTATGCTAACAGGCTCTGTGGAGAAAGCTGAGAAGAACCGAGAATGGTGAAAAAAGTATGTTTCAACTTCAAAACTGATATGGATGAAGGGGATTTTGAAGGTCTTGTGCTCGAATTGGATGTTGTGGCTCTTTCTACGAGAGACTGACGGAGCCGGGTCAGACTGGTGGTGTCGGTACTCTCACTGTTTGTCTATGGACACAGACATAGAGTCCGTTTTCTACCAAGAATTTCCAAGATGCCAATTCCTTCTGAAGAAATCTCGGAATCAGTTGAGGAAACGTCCGTATGTGTTGTAGTAAATGTCTGTAAATAATGCTGCATTCAGGTGCTGCTCGGGTGGTCCAAGTTTCTGAGTTGGGAAGTCGTTCTTCAGACTTCAGTGTGTTCACGACTTCAGACTTCAGTGTGTTCACGACTTCAGACTTCAGTGTGTTCACGACTTCAGACTTCAGTGTGTTCACGACTTCAGACTTCAGTGTGTTTCACGACTTCAGACTTCAGTGTGTTCACGACTTCAGACTTCAGTGTGTTCACGACTTCAGACTTCAGTGTGTTCACGACTTCAGACTTCAGTGTTGTAATAACAGCACAAAAAAGTGGATGCTACGACGAAGATCAGTGAAAAGCTGTCAAAAAGTTATAGTTGAGCAAAACGTTGATGTGCAATACGTGCATGAATAAAAAGTATGTTAACATTAACAAAACGTATTTTGTCCCCCATGTGATGACGATTCTGACGTCAAGTCGGTAACTCGGGCGTCGTAATTATTTTCAGAGTTTTTCAAGTTGTTGTTCTGACTTGAGCAGGTGTTTCATGTGCATTTTACAACTCAGAACGTCGTTTTTTCCGATGTGTCTGACACCACGTGAATGCACCATAACATCGGGAGTGCCCTGTGGTGCTGTGCATTCTGGGAGTTGTTGTCTTTCATCCACATGAGCCAAAAAGACACTTTCTGCATTTTCTCGGTCAAGAAGGCACCAACTTCAAAATGATTACCCATTTCTACGACATATATGACCCAATGTCAAAACAGATTCATGTTTCAACGGGTGAAGTATCCCTTTAAGCTTTGGATTGGTAGACACTCTTCAAACTGGTAACACACTAGGGTTGATGCTGCCTATAATATATAACACAGCACCAAGTATTCCTTCAAAGGAAGTGATGTTTTGTGCCCAACATTTTTCTTGGGTTGGATCCACATCCTGCATGTTTGAGGTCTTTCTAGTGACCTCCTCCCCACATCCTTGAGGCTGAGCAAAGCCTGTGAAGTGAACTGATTTGCGTTGATTGTGTTCGTGGTCTCATTCGTTCTGTTATCAACTAAATATATTTGTAGTGGCAGTGGTCTGTGTGTAAGTCCTTGGGATGGGAACCAGATGATCACTGGTATGGACCAAGGTATGAAAATTGGGTTTCTGGTTTCTGGAGAGGTGTCAGTTCACTAGCCGGCATTACTGAGGATTCTCTGAGTCAAGGACACGAAGCCAAGGACTACTCTGGCTGAGCCCTGTGTGCAGCCCCTTCACTCTAATGAATGCACGTCCAAAGGATCAGTAACCTGCTGAATAACAGAGTGTAAAAACGGAATCTCCCCTCAGGGATTAATGTGGAAGGTCTCTCCTTTTCTTCTTTTATATGACAAAGACATATGATTGAAAAGTAAATCAAAGGACATGCCTGGGCTCCATGCTCAGCTCTCTTCTCACCACAGTGGTCTAGCTTGCATTGCTTTCATTGCTGTACCCTTCCACCTGTAGTTCTCATCACAATGTCACTATTGTCCTCAATACCTAAATTAGCCAAATGAAGATGCTGAGTACCAACACCTTATTCCTCTGTTGCTTAAAGTTGGATTGAAGCTGTGACTGTGTGTTGGAGACCACAGGTTTGATGAACACAGGACGACATCATCAGCAAAACAACAACAACAACAACAACAACAACAACAACAACAACAACAGTGCAGTCTTGAGGCCATCAAATCAGTCTTCCTCCAATCTAAAACTGTGCCAAGAGATTCATTTTATAGAAATCCTAAACATAATTCAATTTAAATGACAAGAGTACACATCCAAAGATATGCTTGACTAACCTACAAGCAGAACTTTCTTTGACTTGGTGAATCTCCCTGGATCTGTATGTTTACAGTGACCCCCCACAATAACCCAGTGGGCTTCTCCATCATGGAGATGCAGGCTGGATTACCACATTGATAAACGTCATCAAGAATCCTGAAACCTGGCCGTTTTCACAAATGAATCGTGAAATGGAGAATGGTGATTGGTTCCCCAGATGCAGCTCATTAAGTTAATTTGATTGGCTGTAGGTACTGTCACAAATCCTCTTCTGGTACAGCATCCTGAAACAACGTCATTCATGTCCATGTATCATAATTCTACCGTGGATGTGGGGGTGTTTAGAGGTGGCTTTCCATTTCCTGATGTCCTAAGATGTAGAGCCAACATCTCCTCTACATTGGATTGCTTAAAATGACTCCCATGCTAAACGTCTACAACACTGTTTGAGGTTGGATACGTGTAGCCTTGACAAGCTTATTTCAAGCTTGACTCATGTTTGATCATTTGTCAACATTCAGGTATACACTTACCTTGAGACAATGAGCAGAGCATTACGCACCGTAAACCCCTCCCCCCCCATTATCTCCTTCCCTTATTGGTTTGCTAGTGCAGCTTTTTGACTCCATCGTGCATCTCTTTCACACAGAGCGTGATGGCTGCCTTCTGAGAGGCTTAAAGAGTTATGTCTTAAAGTATAGGCTGCTTAATTTAGAACAGAGGGTCGGTGATCGCTCTTCTACAAGGGAACAAAAGGTCAAATAAACTGACAAAAAAAAGTTTAAAGATATTCATTTCGGTAGAGGAAACGTCAACGTGTTAATCAGAACAATGAGTCACCACAGAGGGAGAAAAGACTGACGGGGATAAATGTCAGACGATGAAGAAAGAGAGAGGGGAAGATGATCAGTGTTTACAGATGGTTGATGGAAATATCCAGAGACAGACACAGGAAAGGGAGAGGTGTGAGATGAAGACGACCAATAGAAACACAGACTGAGTGACTGATGTGCGTCTATTTTAAACTTGGACTCTTTCTTTGTCTGATAGGGAGCTTCATGTCGTCTCTGATAGTTGATGGAAGGTTAGTCTGACAGTTAAAGTTTCATCATGTTTTTATCTTTATGGGGGTAGATTTTCAGCCGTTGTGTCAGTGCTCTGATGCTTATTCTCTTACCTTTCTACACTTTATCATAAACCTAATAAATCCTAAACATACCTTTAAAGAATGAGGCCCTGAAAATGTCCTCACTTTACACCGATTCAAGCAAACGTTTGATCCTGTTATCATTTTGATTACAGTTACTCAAAGGTCCAATCAGTGAAATGATAAAGTGAGCTTACTCTATGATCAGACATTAAGGAAACATGCTATGTTGAAGTGCTGGCTTCTCTGACAACAATGCAGCAGCCAGTATGTCCTCCTTCTAACTTTAGATTCTGGTCCTGAATGCTCTGGATTTGTTTGGACCAGAGAAGGTAGGCGGTTTTAAGGCACCTCCACACGGCCGTTTTGGACGCCCCTCGGTTTGCCAGATATGAGAGCAGTTATCAGGTCAAACCAACAGGTGTTGCAGCGATGGAAGCGGGCAAGAGAACTGGTTCAGATAGAAGTGATTGTACCCGACCTAAAAAGCCTCTGCATGTTTCTAATAAGCTCCACGAGCAGAAACGTGCTCAAACTAGGATCAATATTGGAGATGCTTTTGAAAAATGGAGAGAGGTTAGAACGCAGAAAGGTTTACAGACCGATGCAGAGCTGGATAAACACTGAAGCTTCAGTGTCCACCACATGGTAACCTGCGTGAGCATCCACTCTAGAGAGGAGGGGGGGGGAGACAGCTCTCTAATGTTTAGAATATGGACTGCAGTACCTATTTTAAACAATAGGGGTCAGAGTTACATAGCGCTCCTTTAACGTTAAAAAAATCTTCTCTCTTGCTGAAGAATCAAATGTTTCATTTTCAAACATGTCAGTATCCTCGCTCTACACAGTCCCAATGATTCCCTCTCTTCCTCAAATGTCCTCATATTACACTTTTCCAAACAAAGTCATTTTTACCCAAAACTCCTGTCCTTAAAAAACATCTGGACTTCACAATTCTCTCCAACTTACCAACAATACAATTAATTATTCCCTTCCCGTTTATTAAATACGTATGTGAAGGGTGACAGTGATTAAAAAGCTCCACGGACACTGACGTATCAAAGAAGCAACAGAGAATGAAGTGTGAAATAAAGTTGAATTCATTTGTTAACTCTGATTTACATAAAGTGCTGCTGGCTTCGTCTCTGTGGGATCTGGATTGCTTGATGTAAAAGATATATGTCTGAACTTTTCAACTTGTATGCAGAGGAAGAAAAAAGAATCACAAGACAACAGAGACGAAGGGACGGGGGGAGAGAGAGAGAAGGGAGTTATAGATGAAACATGATGGAAGTCTCAGAGCTGAACCTTATCCCCTGAAGAGAGGACGGTTGACCCCGACAATTTCCACATACTCCGTGCACTCCGCAGTCCATCAGCGCCACGGCTTTCCCGTCACACGGCACGCGACCTGCCCCGCTGGTTCAATTTCTGGAGTGAAGCGCAGCCATGAGCAGCTGTACTCACATCAGATCACAAGAGAACTACAAGATCACAGGAGAACTACAAGATCACAAGAGAACTACAAGATCACAGGAGAACTACAAGATCACAGGAGAACTACAAGATCACAAGAGAACTACAAGATCACAGGAGAACTACAAGATCACAAGAGAACTACAAGATCACAGGAGAACTACAAGATCACAGGAGAACTACAAGATCACAAGAGAACTACAAGATCATAGGAGAACTACAAGATCAAAAGAGAACTACAAGATCACAGGAGAACTAAAAGATCACAGGAGAACTACAAGATCACAAGAGAACTACAAGATCACAAGAGAACTACAAGATCACAGGAGAACTACAAGATCACAGGAGAACTACAAGATCACAAGAGAACTACAAGATCACAGGAGAACTACAAGATCACAGGAGAACTACAAGATCACAGGAGAACTACAAGATCATGGAGGAACTACAAGATCACAGGAGAACTACAAGATCACAGGAGAACTACAAGATCACAAGAGAACTACAAGATCATGGAGGAACTACAAGATCACAGGAGAACTACAAGATCACAGGAGAACTACAAGATCAAAGGAGAACTACAAGATCACAGGAGAACTACAAGATCACAAGAGAACAACAAGATCACAGGAGAACTACAAGATCACAAGAGAACTACAAGATCACAGGAGAACTACAAGATCACAGGAGAACTACAGGATCACAAGAGAACAACAAGATCACAGGAGAACTACAAGATCAAAAGAGAACTACAAGATCACAGGAGAACTACAAGATCACAGGAGAACTACAGGATCACAAGAGAACAACAAGATCACAGGAGAACTACAAGATCAAAAGAGAACTACAAGATCACAGGAGAACTACAAGATCACAGGAGAACTACAAAATCACAAGAGAACTACAAGATCACAGGAGAACTACAAGATCATGGAGGAACTACAAGATCACAGGAGAACTACAAGATCACAGGAGAACTACAAGATCACAGGAGAACTACAAGATCATGGAGGAACTACAAGATCACAGGAGAACTACAAGATCACAAGAGAACTACAAGATCATGGAGGAACTACAAGATCACAGGAGAACTACAAGATCACAGGAGAACTACAAGATCATGGAGGAACTACAAGATCACAGGAGAACTACAAGATCACAGGAGAACTACAAGATCACAGGAGAACTACAAGATCATGGAGGAACTACAAGATCACAGGAGAACTACAAGATCACAGGAGAACTACAAGATCACAGGAGAACTACAAGATCATGGAGGAACTACAAGATCACAGGAGAACAACAAGATCACAGGAGAACTACAAGATCACAGGAGAACTACAAGATCACAGGAGAACTACAAGATCTCAGAGAAATACAAGATCACAGGAGAACTACAAGATCATGGAGGAACTACAAGATCACAGGAGAACTACAAGATCACAGGAGAACTACAAGATCACAGGAGAACTACAAGATCATGGAGGAACTACAAGATCACAGGAGAACTACAAGATCAAAGGAGAACTACAAGATCACAGGAGAACTACAAGATCACAGGAGAACTACAAGATCTCAGAGAAATACAAGATCACAGGAGAACTACAAGATCATGGAGGAACTACAAGATCACAGGAGAACTACAAGATCAAAGGAGAACTACAAGATCACAGGAGAACTACAAGATCACAAGAGAACAACAAGATCACAGGAGAACTACAAGATCAAAAGAGAACTACAAGATCACAGGAGAACTACAAGATCACAGGAGAACTACAGGATCACAAGAGAACAACAAGATCACAGGAGAACTACAAGATCAAAAGAGAACTACAAGATCACAGGAGAACTACAAGATCACAGGAGAACTACAAAATCACAAGAGAACTACAAGATCACAGGAGAACTACAAGATCACAGGAGAACTACAAGATCATGGAGGAACTACAAGATCACAGGAGAACTACAAGATCATGGAGGAACTACAAGATCACAGGAGAACTACAAGATCACAAGAGAACTACAAGATCATGGAGGAACTACAAGATCACAGGAGAACTACAAGATCACAGGAGAACTACAAGATCACAGGAGAACTACAAGATCATGGGAGAACTACAAGATCACAAGAGAACTACAAGATCACAGGAGAACTACAAGATCACAGGAGAACTACAGGATCACAAGAGAACTACAAGATCATGGAGGAACTACAAGATCACAGGAGAACTACAAGATCACAGGAGAACTACAAGATCACGGGAGAACTACAAGATCACAGGAGAACTACAAGATCATGGGAGAACTACAAGATCACAAGAGAACTACAAGATCACACGGACTGCAAAGGTCAGCAGCTCCGAAGTCATCCATGTGGGTGGAGCTACGTGCTGAAATTCATCCCAATGAAGAAAAACAAACTTGAAATGATTCTCTTGAAATCCACAGGATTTTTTAACATGGCATGTTTTTTGTGTTTTTACTTTATTAGCGCTGTCTCATAGGAAGTGACGATTCTTTCCACCAATTAACGGATTGCAGTGTGTCTAGCTCCGCCCTTTAGGGTCGGATCGGTACGCTTGGCACCTCATCAGAAGGGTAGCAAAACAGTAGGATGGTAGGGATCGATAACAACACACTCACACACACTTTGAAAACTGAACTCTGACAATCTGGGTTTGAAAAGTTCTTTATCTAAATCCCTCCTTCATGTCTCCTTCATGTGTGTCCTTCATGTCTCCTTCATGTCTCCTTCATGTCTGTCCTTCATGTCTCTCCTTCATGTCTGTCCTTCATGTCTATCTTTCATGTCTCCTTCATGTCTCCTTCATGTCTGTCCTTCATGTCTGTCCTTCATGTCTATCTTTCATGTCTCCTTCATGTCTGTCCTTCATGTCTGTCCTTCATGTCTATCTTTCATGTCTATCTTTCATGTCTCCTTCATGTCTGTCCTTCATGTCTGTCCTTCATGTCTATCTTTCATGTCTCCTTCATGTCTGTCCTTCATGTCTGTCCTTCATGTCTCCTTCATGTCTCCTTCATGTCTCCTTCATGTCTGTCCTTCATGTCTCTCCTTCATGTCTGTCCTTCATGTCTCCTTCATGTCTCCTTCATGTCTGTCCTTCATGTCTCTCCTTCATGTCTGTCCTTCATGTCTCCTTCATGTCTGTCCTTCATGTCTGTCCTTCATGTCTATCTTTCATGTCTCCTTCATGTCTGTCCTTCATGTCTGTCCTTCATGTCTATCTTTCATGTCTCCTTCATGTCTCTCCTTCATGTCTGTCCTTCATGTCTCCTTCATGTCTCTCCTTCATGTCTCCTTCATGTCTCCTTCATGTGTGTCCTTCATGTCTCCTTCATGTCTATCCTTCATGTCTCTCCTTCATGTCTCTCCTTCATGTCTGTCCTTCATGTCTATCTTTCATGTCTCTCCTTCATGTCTGTCCTTCATGTCTCTCCTTCATGTCTATCTTTCATGTCTCTCCTTCATGTCTGTCCTTCATGTCTATCTTTCATGTCTCTCCTTCATGTCTCTCCTTCATGTCTCTCCTTCATGTCTGTCCTTCATGTCTATCTTTCATGTCTCCTTCATGTCTGTCCTTCATGTCTATCTTTCATGTCTCTCCTTCATGTCTGTCCTTCATGTCTGTCCTTCATGTCTATCTTTCATGTCTCTCCTTCATGTCTCTCCTTCATGTCTCCTTCATGTCTCTCCTTCATGTCTGTCCTTCATGTCTGTCCTTCATGTCTGTCCTTCATGTCTCCTTCATGTCTCTCCTTCATGTCTCTCCTTCATGTCTATCTTTCATGTTTCCTTCATGTCCCTCCTTCATGTCTCTCCTTCATGTCTCCTTCATGTCTCTCCTTTATGTTCCTCCATATTGGCAGCATTCCTCTCTTCCCTCCCGTCTACATCTCTCTCTCTCTCTGTTTTTATGTAACAGCCTTGAGTCCTGGTCTCTGGGTAGTTGGATCTTCCCGCTCTACTTCCTCACTCCTCCAAGGTTTCCAGCAGCCTTGTTGATTACTAAGCATCAGGCAGTGTCAGCCTTTTGTGGATTGGTCAAGGACACTCTCCAGCGCCTCCAATAATAGGCGTGAAGCTCGGCTAACAGCACTTTATTAGAAACGTAATCGCTTGTTATGCTAATACGGGAGCTGGGGGGGGGGGTCTTATATCACGATCGTCCCTGGGGTAGAAGAATCCTACATCCTGACATTAAAGAGGCGTTTCTCCCAACACTGATTGTAACCATTACAAAGCTCCTGCAGTCTGCCTGTTCGCTGTCCTCTAACATTAATGTCACGTTTTTAAATGAAGCATGTCTTTATTATTCATGAGTGCAGAATATCTCCCTGCTGGGGTCATTACTACATGAGGACTTTTTGTCAGTAAACATTCAAATATCTGCGTCGTGTTTCCATCACAGTTTCATTTAACATTTGAAGTAATCATCCCTGTGGACAGACGGAGGACGCCAGGTGTTTCCACAAGGTGGAGGATATATGTTGTAGACTCTGAAGCAGAGTGTCTGAGTGCGAGGTGGTAAAGGTCAGAAGAGAGACGATGCACGAGGTTCTGTTTGGATGGTTTGCTCCCTCTAACTGGGAGATAAATCCTCCCCTGCAGCAACATCAGCCCGGCGATGTGAAAGTTACTCGTAAAAAGGCAATGTTTATTTTTGTGTGCAATTACGTTTTTTGTGCAATTCAGTGCAATTAGCATCAGAGGGAGATCACAGTGAGAGGCTGCTTAAATATTTGATGTAGAATCTTTTGGGTTTTTAACTTCTCGTTGGGCCTCCTGAGGGTTTTTACACGTACGGAAAGCTCATCAAACTTTTGTGCTTTTCTTCACCTGCAATGTTTGAGGGACAGTTCTGCTCGAGGCTGAAATAAAACAGATTCAACCTGAAACTCAGACACAATTAGATGTCAAACGTGTGTCCAAGAATTCTCTCTGTGCCGTTCACAGAGACATTACTTTAGGGGCCATGTGGTCGGGTGGTAGGGGGGGGTTATTGTGTCCCCTCCTGGAGCCTGGGTCTGTTGGAGGA
>CM036556.1:21172874-21175374 GCA_020745685.1 Tautogolabrus adspersus | reverse complement strand
TTGGTCAGCTGAAGCGGTTTTTAAATGTGCTATACAAATAAACTTGACTTGACAGTGCGTGTTGCTGTTGGGTCTGAGTGTTCGCCTTTTTGTAACTTTCATGTAATAATGGGTTTTAAACCTCACATTTATTCAAAGACCTGAGCAGCTTTCATGTCTTTTTTTAAGTAGCTTTCGGTGTCTCTTTTCTCAAAGACATTTTCTGTCCTGAGCGACGTTTCTTCTTTTAAATGTGCAGCACTGACAAAGCTGAATAGTCATCCTCTGTTAAAGCGGCAGCTGTTTCATCTGTCACTTTAATAAAAGAACTCTGCCAAACACTGCTCGGCCTGCAGCCCTGCTCTCAGTCTGCAGCCCCGCTCTCAGTCTGCAGCCTGCAGCCCCGCTCTCAGCCTGCAGCCCCGCTCTCAGCCTGCAGCCCCGCTCTCAGCCTGCAGCCCCGCTCTCAGCCTGCAGCCCCGCTCTCAGTCTGCAGCCCCGCTCTCAGTCTGCAGCCTGCAGCTCCGCTCTCAGTCTGCAGCCTGCAGCCCCGCTCTCAGTCTGCAGCCCCGCTCTCAGTCTGCAGCCTGCAGCCCCGCTCTCAGTCTGCAGCCCCGCTCTCAGTCTGCAGCCTGCAGCTCCGCTCTCAGTCTGCAGCCCCGCTCTCAGTCTGTAGCTTGCAGCCCCGCTCTCAGCCTGCAGCCTGCAGCCCCGCTCTCAGTCTGCAGCCTGCAGCCCCGCTCTCAGTCTGTAGCCTGCAACCCCGCTCTCAGTTTGCAGCCCCGCTCTCAGTCTGCAACCCCGCTCTCAGTCTGCGGCCTGCAGCTCCGCTCTCAGCCTGCAGCCTTGCTCTCAGTCTGCAGCCTGCAGCCCCGCTCTCAGTCTGTAGCCTGCAACCCCGCTCTCAGTCTGCAACCCCGCTCTCAGTCTGCAGCCCCGCTCTCAGTCTGCAGCCCCTCTCTCAGTCTGCAGCTCCGCTCTCAGTCTGCAGCCTGCAGCTCCGCTCTCAGTCTGCAGCCCCGCTCTCAGTCTGTAGCTTGCAGCCCCGCTCTCAGCCTGCAGCCTGCAGCCCCGCTCTCAGTCTGCAGCCTGCAGCCCCGCTCTCAGTCTGTAGCCTGCAACCCCGCTCTCAGTTTGCAGCCCCGCTCTCAGTCTGCAACCCCGCTCTCAGTCTGCGGCCTGCAGCTCCGCTCTCAGCCTGCAGCCTTGCTCTCAGTCTGCAGCCTGCAGCCCCGCTCTCAGTCTGTAGCCTGCAACCCCGCTCTCAGTCTGCAACCCCGCTCTCAGTCTGCAACCCCGCTCTCAGTCTGCAGCCCCGCTCTCAGTCTGCAACCCCGCTCTCAGTCTGCAGCTCCGCTCTCAGTCTGCAGCCTCGCTCTCATTCTTCAGCCCCGCTCTCAGTCTGCAGCCTTGCTCTCAGTCTGCAGCCCCTCTCTCAGTCTGCAGCCTGCAGCTCCGCTCTCAGTCTGTAGCCTGCAGCCCCACTCTCAGCCTGCAGCCCCGCTCTCAGTCTGCAGCCTTGCTCTCAGTCTGCAGCCCCTCTCTCAGTCTGCAGCCTGCAGCTCCGCTCTCAGTCTGTAGCCTGCAGCCCCACTCTCAGCCTGCAGCCCCGCTCTCAGTCTGCAGCCCCGCTCTCATTCTTCAGCCCCTCTCTCAGTCTGCAGCCTTGCTCTCAGTCTGCAGCCCCGCTCTCAGTCTGCAGCCTGCAGCCCCGCTCTCAGTCTGCAGCTTCGCTCTCATTCTTCAGCTTCGCTCTCATTCTTCAGCCCCGCTCTCAGTCTGCAGCCTTGCTCTCAGTCTGCAGCCCCGCTCTCAGTCTGCAGCTTCGCTCTCATTCTTCAGCTTCGCTCTCATTCTTCAGCCTCGCTCTCAGTCTGCA
This sequence comes from Tautogolabrus adspersus, assembly GCA_020745685.1. Classification (NCBI taxonomy): domain Eukaryota; kingdom Metazoa; phylum Chordata; class Actinopteri; order Labriformes; family Labridae; genus Tautogolabrus; species Tautogolabrus adspersus. The sequence goes on along the minus strand of CM036556.1, from coordinate 21,173,516 downwards.
GCCTTGCTCTCAGTCTGCAGCCCCGCTCTCAGTCTGCAGCTTCGCTCTCAGTCTGCAGCTTCGCTCTCAGTCTGCAGCCTTGCTCTCAGTCTGCAGCCCCCCCACTCTCCTTCTGTTTAGCTTATTGCTTAATGACCTCCAGGTCTCTGCAAGTCCGGACAAGGTGTGGCATCATCACAGCTGAATTTGCTTTTAACCTCCTGCTCTGTGATTGGAGTCAACACCGTGATTCACACTTCCTGTCTGTAGCTTTCAGAGACACATGCAGGCTTCACTTCCACTCCTCAACGCTTTGTTCATTTCAGCCGTTTGATGGTGTGTTTGTGCTCGGGGAAAACATTTTCTATAACCCACATCTGACTTACAGAACAATCTGCCTGTTTGAGCTAATTAACTGTTTGTTTCTGACAGTTTGCCTGAAGCACTCGGAGCGATGTAGATTTCAGGAGCAGCCACTGGTTCTCCTACAACTCCGTTTGTGATGAAAATCTATCTCATATATTTCTATCTCATAGACTCACATTAAGCACAGTGAAATAAAAACTAGAGAACAGGAAGGAGCCTTTTGATGGATTCTTTAGTTTGATCCGATTCATTTATCAGACACTTCAATCCAGGGAGACGAACATCAGTGAGTAAGAA
>CM036556.1:21140374-21165374 GCA_020745685.1 Tautogolabrus adspersus | reverse complement strand
TGGACGGACATGAACCAGTGAGTGCAGAACAGAACGACAAAACATACACCGTATCAGACATGAAGACCTTTAATGTTTGAAGAGACGATGAACTGTTCCATCTCTGCTGCCGTAGTTTGAGCTGCACTACATGACCACAACCCTGGAACATGAACATCTAAAACCGCCTCCTAACAGCGTGCGAGGCGAGCGAGCCACAGCCACAAAATCAGCATGATTCAATTGTTTCATGTTTGACGGTCCTAACAACAATGAGTGAGGTGTGAAGTCTGCTGTCTTTGTTGAAATCAAACACCTCAGACTCAGACCACTGAATCCTGTTCTGGTTACTCATCACAGAGCGTATAAATAAAGATGTTTAGCAGATCTCTGTCCCTGCGTGGTGTCTGAAAAGCTCGTCTTTTCTGTCGAGATCTGAGTGTAGATACGAGGACACATTTAGGTCTCTCATGTGGGTGAGGGTTGATGTCTAATCATTGAGCCTGCACATGGTGACGTCTGATGTTCCTCCTGACTGCACAAATGAAGCTGTTTCATCACAAATCTGCAGGCATGACGCTTCAATTCCATGAGCTCTTTTAGCTTCATGGGGTTCCATAATAACCTTAATGTATCTAAATAACATCTTAGCTAATCTCCCTCCCTACCATCTCATTTCACTCTGCATGCGGCCTGTTCAGAAACCTCAGATTAGAGCGACCTGCTGAAGTTTCTCTGAGATTATTTTTCCATCAACGTCGATTAAGGGTTATCTGATGCGTGGGAAAAGTAATGATGCTCACCTCTGGACAAATCAAATGTAATCAACTGTCGGTATGGGAGGTCAGCTTTCAATCATGTTGGACTCACAGAACGCTAATGATATGAAATGTTATCACAGATGACTTTAGAAACCAGCTAATATCTCCCCCTCCCCCAACAATTCACAGCCTGATTTTAGAATATGAATGAGTTCACCTTTATCCCCAGTTTGGGAGCCTTCAGTATAGAGCAGTGAGTCGTCTGCAAAGAGTAACAAGAAGAAGTCACTGTAAAGGGTTTTCAGTCTCCAGTGAATGAACATAAACAACATCATATAACAACATGAAGGCCACACACTAACATCAGTGAACTGTTCCTTTAAATCCAGACCAAAAATGTAGAAGAAGAAAAAGTCGTGAGACATGTTTGTGCTTGAGAATAGTAGGTCTGTTGTTGAGCACACGCCAACATGTTGAGTTACAGTCTTTCACACACTCAATATGTGCACATGGATTATACATTATACAACGTCACAGCAAAGTTACTAAACAGTTTACATTCATGTTTGATAAAAGTCGAGCGGCGTCCTCTCATCACAAACCTCGGCACACAGTACGACCAATGAGGAGCCAAACATCTGCTTCTTTGCCCTCTTCAAACTCTTAGAAATCAAAAACACACACCATGGATTTAACGCCGAGTTTCATGGAGGCCATCTTGTTTCCTCAGAGTCGTTCTAACCTTCGAGCAAGCTGAGCGTTCAGTTTGAAAGATCCTGGTTCACACGTGTTTGAGAGTCTTCTGTTTGCTCGGGCTGTGTCTGAACTCACACACTCAGTCCTACTTTCTGTGCAGTGACTTCTCTGTAGTGGACTGTATCGTGCTCTCATTCAGGTCGGACACTACTCGCTCGCTCGCTGCCCGCCGACAGTGACGTCATTGTTGTTGCATAACTAAAACGAGCAGTTTAACGCCGTCCTAGTAATAACAATAATTAAGAATCTTTTTCTCTTTGTTCAAAGTGATCACAGATTTCAGTCAAAACGCCACAAACATGAACCTCATAGTGTTCACGCTGCTCGCTCCTCTCGTCCGTCTCAGAGCAGTCAAGTCAAACGCCACTTTCTGCTCATAAAAATCTTTGAACCGCAATGCATGATGGCAAATATTGCTTTGCTAGTGATAGGTTGCACACTACTTTCACAGTGCATTGTGGGACACAATGAGTGGACTCTGTAGGGTCTGATCATTCTCTACAGAATGGACTGAGTGACTTCAGACACAGTCCAGGACCTTCAGGGGTCCATGTGTGTGGGCGGGCCTGATTACAGCCACTCTGTATTTAGTTCAGACTTAGTGACCCGCCCACCAGATGCATCCTGGGAGTTTGAGCACGCTTCATGCCTTTTGTTTTGTGTTAAATCTGAAAGCTTCTTGGACCACTGTCTTCAGTGTTGTTCAAACAGGAAGTGGGTGCACACTCAAAAAGCTTTTCAACACAAGATTATTTTAACACTCAGTGATTCATCTCCCCCCGGGACAAAGGGGATTTATTCAGATTCTAACAACAGTCCAGAACCCAAAATCCTCTTCAATCAAAATCTTAAAGGACAAAGAAGTAAAACTTTAAGATGCAGGCGATGTGTGGCGTGTTTGATTAAACGTTACTGAAACCATCGTTGATTAATGACATGTTGGAGGTTTCGTTTCTATCCAAGCGTTACCGTGTTCCGATAAATAAACCGTTCATCTCCATGAACTGCATCATGGGATATGTTTGGGCTCACAGAGGTGACGTCACTATCTTTAAGAAGCTCCGTTTGAAAGAATAATCTTTATATAAAGACGAATACATAAACTCAGGACATCAAACTACAGCACGTAATGGTTTACCATCAAACTTACTCGCCGTCGTCTGACGACCTTTTCTCTGAACACGGTGGTGTTTGAGGGTTGCTACAGCCACACATGAATTCAGCAGCTGTCAGGCCAAAGAAAACAGACTTCTCTTGTCATTATTGTCAGTTTGTCCCTAAAGTACGACTCCACTTTGAGCTTTACCGGCACTCACAGCGAGAGAGAGAACAGAGCTCAAACGAGGACAGACATAAACAGCTGGTGTGGTTCAGTGGGAGGGAAGGGAGGGATTTTGGGATTGTGGGTTGAGCGAGTCAGTGACGCAGCTCAGAGAGAGAGAGAGAGAGAGAGAGAGAGAGAGAGAGAGAGAGAGAGAGAGGCTCGAGGGATTTAAAGAGGTAAAGATGAGAGATCAGGAGGGAAGCTGAGTCCAGAATAAATGGTGGATTTTCTCTGCTGATAGTTTGATCCCCTCTTTCACCTGTGTCCGATTGTTTCTAAAGCTGTCCTTTGTCTCTGCTCTGTTTATGTAACCGAGGATATCTACTATCATGTGAACAGGACTGTTTCACATGATATCTACTATCATGTGAACAGGACTGTTTCACATGATATCTACTATCATGTGAACAGGACTGTTTCACATGATATCTACTGTCATGTGAACAGGACTGTTTCACATGATATCTACTATCATGTGAACAGGACTGTTTCACATGATATCTACTATCATGTGAACAGGACTGTTTCACATGATATCTACTGTCATGTGAACAGGACTGTTTCACATGATATCTACTATCATGTGAACAGGACTGTTTCACATGATATCTACTATCATGTGAACAGGACTGTTTCACATGATATCTACTATCATGTGAACAGGACTGTTTCACATGATATCTGCTGTCATGTGAACAGGACTGTTTCACATGATATCTGCTGTCATGTGAACAGGACTGTTTCACATGATATCTACTGTCATGTGAACAGGACTGTTTCACATGATATCTACTGTCATGTGAACAGGACTGTTTCACATGATATCTACTGTCATGTGAACAGGACTGTTTCACATGATATCTGCTGTCATGTGAACAGGACTGTTTCACATGATATCTACTGTCATGTGAACAGGACTGTTTCACATGATATCTACTGTCATGTGAACAGGACTGTTTCACATGATATCTGATGTCATGTGAACAGGACTGTTTCACATGATATCTACTATCATGTGAACAGGACTGTTTCACATGATATCTGATGTCATGTGAACAGGACTGTTTCACATGATATCTGATGTCATGTGAACAGGACTGTTTCACATGATATCTACTGTCATGTGAACAGGACTGTTTCACATGATATCTGCTATCATGTGAACAGGACTGTTTCACATGATATCTACTGTCATGTGAACAGGACTGTTTCACATGATATCTACTATCATGTGAACAGGACTGTTTCACATGATATCTACTGTCATGTGAACAGGACTGTTTCACATGATATCTGCTGTCATGTGAACAGGACTGTTTCACATGATATCTGCTGTCATGTGAACAGGACTGTTTCAGAGGATGAAACAATGATTGGAGTTTAGAACCTGCAAGTGAAGACCTCCGTTATTAATTGGGGTATTAGTATTTGTCACTCTGCAGTTATCAGCAGTGTTGAACGGTCAGTGTGTTCTCCTGTACATCTACGTGAACCTCCAACACTAAGTTCTTGTAGCCTCCACAGCAGCATGACGAAATAGCTGCAGGTACGAAAACAGGAAGTATGGTACCAGGCCAAGTGGAAGTAAATGAGCTGGAGGAGGTGCAAACAGGTGATGCAGCCGGCACATTTAGAAGATTAGTGTAAAACATGTCATCAGCTGTTTTTCACTCGACTCCTCACCAACACAGACCGTCATCATGTAGGGGACTATTCTTTGTGCCCTACATGACGAGGGCCCGGAGGTAAACAACGGTTCTGCTGGCGACAGCGGAGCGTCTCTGAGTGGGCGGGCCCTCAGCCAAGAATCAAGAACTTCCTGTGTTAAACGACCTGTAAGGCACGATGTTTAGAGGGTTATGAGTGAAGTCTGAGGGAGTTATTTATCGGTACGTCAGAGATTCTTAATGAACCTTGCTGTGATTGGCCGTTACTTTTCTTCGTGACCAGGAACTGGGTGATGTGTGAAATCGGAAACTTGTCCTTAAGTGATGTCACTTGAGTCAACGTTGGTTTGGGATCAAGATTAAAAATGAAACTAAGAGTGGCGTGAGCTCACCAGACCTCTACAAGCTCCCGGCTACATGAACTCAAGCTAGCTCTCCAAACCTCGACCTTTGACCTACCTGTCTGTGGCTGTGTTGCATTGTGGGAAATGTAGGCACCAGATTGTGAGAAGAAAGACGAAATTGAAAAGATGATCTCTGGACACGAATCTTGACTTGTAGAAGTCAAATATTAACAGCTGGAAATCGTTGCTCATGCGGTCATGCTGACTTTACGTCTCTGATCCGAACAGCTGACACGGCGGACAAAAGAAACAACAAGGGAACATTTGAAGACACACATGGAGAATCAAACATTCATTTAGTAGCTCGTCTCAAAAGATGTTTTCACTGCTGTTTCATAGACAGGCTGTCTTTTTTCTTTGACCTCATGATCCCACATGTCTCTCCTCCCTCTGATCCTTTTGGTGCTTAATTCTCCACTACCCCTTTTCCTTTATCCTGACGCTCTTTCTTTATCCACAACAACAACAAAGACAAGAGTCATCAGATAAACCTCTATCACCTGACCTCCCTCTGCCCTTTGTTCCCCTCAGTCATCATGTTTTACATTCCTCTATCCGGCTCTTGTTGGGGAAAAGCACATTGAACACACATTTTCATTACATAACAATGTTGGCGATTTCACAAAGCTTGCATCATGCATCCTCGTCCTCCTACTACAGAATCTGTCCGTTTGCCTTTTTCTTCAACCCAACATTTTAAGCTTTTAGGGAACATGCAGAAAATCGGCTCTTTTCTTTTGTTGTAAACAAATGTCTCACGTTTAATCCCCATGACGTGCTTATGGGTCCTTTCGGCCACTTTAAGCCACGGCGGGTTTAACGTACGAGCTAAATGCTTCACGTGGAATAAGGAAGGAGTAAAGCCCTATTTAGACCAAAGTCATCAATCAACCTTCAACCCTTTCCAATCAAATGTCAGATGACTGAAATCAAAGCCACGTCTTCTCCCTCTTTGGGAAAGGAAATCATAAATCTTCATCAAAAAACAAAACACACTCCAAGGTGGTCTTTAAAGTCGTGCAGTCCACCATCACTGTGAGGTAACGCCCCCACAGGAAGTTCGTCTGGATGGTTCAGGAAGCTGTGAGTCATTGGTGAAGCTCTTCTTCTTCTCTCATGTCATTTTGCTTCTTGTAATCCCGACTCATCTGAGCCTTGTACGCTATTTCAGGCTCCTAAAAACTCTGTAATCCTCCTGTCGCCTTGTTCAATCATTTCTTTAATCTTTATCTCCCGTCTGTTTCTGCCTCCATGTGGAATCTCGATCTCTCCTCTCGTTGTTTGTCCTCTAAAGAACAAAAGATTTCCTCACAATGATTTTCTTTTCCTTCCTCGTCAGCTCTCCGTCCATTTATTTTCATCCATCCTCTGTTAAATCCATCGCTCTCCTCGTTCCCGCCTCCCTCTGACTCTCACACGTCGGTGGCATTCAGCCGGGTGGAGACCACATCTTGGGTTTCAAGCACTATCTTCTTCGCCCTCCCTCCCCCCCCCCCCCTCCTCCAACTGGGTGGATGCTGTCCAGTCGTCCGCTTCTCCCCCTCTCCCCTCCCTTATGACACTTGAAGACGGCGAGAAAGGCTGCTCGGTAGTTTCGGTTCATCCATCCATAAAGCAGCGGGTTGGCGAAGGTGGAGCACATGGCGACCACGTGGAAGATGGTGTAGAGCAGGCGGTAGTCGCGCATGTCCAACACTGTGCTGTCGATGTCTGTGGCCAACTGGAAGGCGTGGAAGGGCAACCAGCTGACGGCGAACACCACCACCATGGTCACCAGCATCTTGGTGGTTTTACGCCGGCGGCGGTGTCGCTCGGAGCCTGCGCCGCTGCTGCCGCCGTTCCCTGCTGGGCTGATGTGTCCACGCAGTTTGGACCAGATGCGGGCGTAGGCGAAGGAGATGATGGACAAGGGTAAAAAGTACTGCAGGATCAACATGGAGATGCTGTAGATGGTGCCGTCGGTGTTTTTACCAGGCCACTTCTCCGTGCAGCCCTTCAGAAGAGAGAGAGAGAAAAGGAGGTCAGAAGAGTTTCATAGTCCGGACGTAGTCTCAGGGACGTCACACACATTACTTAGTTTTTATTCTTTTTTCATCAACACTACAAAATGTTCAAACTGTATAAACATTTGTTACATTCGTCTCTAAAGACGACGAAATAGATTTAAAGAAGAGAAACTGAAAAACCCACTCCAAAGAATCACCATATAAACACTGATACACAGACATGTTCATAAATACATGTTATAAACACATGTTCATAAACACATGTTCGTAAACACATGTTCATAAATACATGTTATAAACACATGTTCATAAATACATGTTCATAAACACATGTTCATAAACACATGTTATAAACACATGTTCATAAATACATGTTCATAAACACATGTTCATAAACACATGTTCATAAACACATGATCATAAACACATGTTCATAAAACACATGTTCATAAACACATGTTATAAACACATGTTCATAAACACATGTTATAAACACATGTTCATAAACACATGTTATAAACACATGTTCATAAACACATGTTATAAACACATGTTCATAAATACATGTTATAAACACATGTTCATAAATACATGTTATAAACACATGTTCATAAACACATGTTATAAACACATGTTCATAAATACATGTTATAAACACATGTTCATAAACACATGTTATAAACACATGTTCATAAACACATGTTATAAACACATGTTCATAAACACATGTTCGTAAACACATGTTCGTAAACACATGTTCATAAACACATGTTCATAAACACATGTTCGTAAACACATGTTCGTAAACACATGTTCGTAAACACATGTTCATAAATACATGTTATAAACACATGTTCATAAACACATGTTATAAACACATGTTCATAAACACATGTTATAAACACATGTTCATAAACACATGTTCGTAAACACATGTTCATAAATACATGTTATAAACACATGTTCATAAACACATGTTATAAACACATGTTCATAAATACATGTTATAAACACATGTTCATAAACACATGTTCGTAAACACATGTTCATAAACACATGTTATAAACACATGTTCATAAATACATGTTATAAACACATGTTCATAAATACATGTTCATAAACACATGTTATAAACACATGTTCATAAACACATGTTATAAACACATGTTCATAAACACATGTTCATAAACACATGTTATAAACACATGTTCATAAACACATGTTATAAACACATGTTCATAAACACATGTTCATAAACACATGTTCGTAAACACATGTTCGTAAACACATGTTCATAAATACATGTTATAAACACATGTTCATAAACACATGTTATAAACACATGTTCATAAATACATGTTATAAACACATGTTCATAAACACATGTTATAAACACATGTTATAAACACATGTTCATAAACACATGTTCATAAACACATGTTATAAACACATGTTCATAAACACATGTTCATAAACACATGTTATAAACACATGTTATAAACACATGTTATAAACACATGTTCATAAACACATGTTCATAAACACATGTTCGTAAACACATGTTCGTAAACACATGTTCATAAACACATGTTCATAAACACATGTTCATAAACACATGTTATAAACACATGTTCATAAACACATGTTCATAAACACATGTTCATAAACACATGTTCGTAAACACATGTTCATAAACACATGTTCATAAACACATGTTATAAACACATGTTCGTAAACACATGTTCGTAAACACATGTTCATAAACACATGTTATAAACACATGTTCATAAACACATGTTCGTAAACACATGTTCATAAACACATGTTCATAACACATGTTCATAAACACATGTTATAAACACATGTTCATAAACACATGTTCATAAACACATGTTCGTAAACACATGTTCATAAACACATGTTCGTAAATACATGTTCGTAAACACATGTTCGTAAACACATGTTCATAAACACATGTTCATAAACACATGTTCGTAAACACATGTTCGTAAACACATGTTCGTAAACACATGTTCGTAAATACATGTTCGTAAACACATGTTCATAAACACATGTTCATAAACACATGTTCATAAACACATGTTCATAAACACATGTTATAAACACATGTTCATAAACACATGTTCATAAACACATGTTCATAAACACATGTTCGTAAACACATGTTCGTAAACACATGTTCATAAACACATGTTCATAAACACATGTTCATAAACACATGTTCGTAAACACATGTTCATAAACACATGTTCATAAACACATGTTCATAAACACATGTTCATAAACACATGTTCATAAACACATGTTCGTAAACACATGTTCATAAACACATGTTATAAACACATGTTATAAACACATGTTCGTAAACACATGTTCATAAACACATGTTCATAAACACATGTTCGTAAACACATGTTCATAAACACATGTTCATAAACACATGTTCATAAACACATGTTCATAAACACATGTTCATAAACACATGTTCATAAACACATGTTCATAAACACATGTTCATAAACACATGTTCATAAACACATGTTCATAAACACATGTTATAAACACATGTTCGTAAACACATGTTCGTAAACACATGTTCGTAAACACATGTTCATAAACACATGTTCATAAACACATGTTCGTAACGTAGAGGAGGAATGACAATAATAAATAAACAACGTCATCATAAACATCATTACTTCTAATCCACTCTAAAATATCAGGTGTCAAAGTTCAGGTGTGAAGTCAACCGCAGGGAGAAACATGATGTTGGTCTGTGCTCAAACATCACTCTCTATGGCACCAGTCAAACCAGTTTAGGTCTCCATCTGGTTGTAAAAGTGTCTTTTTGTTCCATGTGGTAGATGTCCCAAACTTTCTGGATCCATATATTGTAAGTGGGAGGATCTGGTTTCAGCCATCGTATGGTGATGCACTTCAGGGCCGCAGTGAATAAGATATTTAACAAGTACTTTTTGGCCCTCCCATTCAGGCCTACGGGTGTTACTCCCAGTAACGCCACCAGGGGGTCTAGTGAAATGTCCTTTTTGAAGACCTCTTTCAGTGCATCAAAAACTTCTCTCCAGAACAAACTTAGTTTCATGACCAGAAGATGTGGGTATGATTAGCCACATGAGTTCCTCCCACAGGTGCTGGGGTGTGTCTGGCCCAGTTTGGATGTTAGTAAAAGTAGTTAGTAATCATTTCCATGTAAACTCCCTCCACGTGTTTGTGCTTCAGTACAAACCTGCCATATAACCATGTTTGTTTCCACCTCCCATCTCTGCTTCACCCTCAGTGAGTTGTTCGTATTCATAGATAGAAATATGTTTTATTATTTTCTTATCTTCCCCTTCTGTATAAGCATTCGATGTTCTTCTATGGGGGGGCTTTATAAGTTTGTCCCACTCCCTTTGTGACTTCAAGAAGGTTCTTAGCTGTAGATATTAAAAGAAGTCAAATGTTTTAAGATCATTTCCTCCAAACAGCTGATGCAGATAGCCCAGCCCATTACCTGTCCATCTCCTGCAGCCAGTATCCAGGATGTTGGGTGTAAAAGACTTCATAAAACCAATGCTTGTTAATGAAGGGATTAGCTTTGGTAGCCCAAAAGCTAACCTTATTCTATTCCAGATTTTGAGAGTGGTCTTAGTCCAGTCTGCTAATGCTACTGTAGGTGAATTGAAGAAAGGAAGGAACTGCAGAGGCACTGAGCACATATTTACCTCAATATTAAGCCAGCGTGTGTATGTGCTATTCTGCATCCACGCTGTCAAGAATAATATTTGAGGTTTGGAAGTTTTAGGCTTAGATAGCTGCAAGGTTTTCAGCCTTATTCTAGGACGCTTACCTTGTCAGACACATTTAGAAATCTTTTTATCCAAATGGTCAAATGAGGCTTTCAGAATTTCTACAGGAAGCATCTGGAATAAGTATAGTAGTCTTCATTCATACGAATACTTTCAACACGAGCGAAAAGGGTCAGAGGAAGCATCGCTCCAAATCACTATTTAAATTCATTTACCGTAGTTAGATTCAAACACATGCTGTAAGGCTGGAGGGATGAATAGAACAAGGTATTTAAATCCACTGTGATGTTTCACACTTTGTGGGATTCTGCTGTTGATGTCCACGGCCTCGCTTTTATCCACATGAACTTTATAACCAGAATAATACCCAGAGAGGTAAGCTCCTTTAAATGTGCTATTGTCAGTGCAGGCTCTGTTAAATATAGAAGAGGAGTTTGGGGCCAATCAGTGGCAGTCGCCATATTCATAATGATACCTCAACCTAACTTTTGATCAATTTAGAACAGCTGAAGAGGTGGAGCTGAGGCGAGTGAAATATAGGAAGGTAGAGTGAAATCTGTATTACGGCGTTCACGTTGAAAAGAAAAAAGGATTAAAGAGAGAGAGGGAGGGAGGAGTGCAGATTCAGAGAAGGAGAGATGAAAGAGATGGAGAGGAGAAAAGAGGGAAAGGCAGAGATGTGAGGGGAGCGAACAGGGAGATCAAAGAGGCACCTAAGGAGGGAGGCGAGGGGACTGATCTGAGAGTCACAGGTGTGAGTGTGTGTGTGTACCTGGATAGTGTGTCCAGGCTCCAGAGTAAAGGAGCGGTATTCTCTGAAGATGGCCAGAGGGCTGGCGAGCACAGCGCTAAGCACCCAGGTCAGAGCTATGACCCCGAAACACACGTCTTTACGCATCCTGGTCTCCAGGTGGTACACGATACACCTGAAACACACAGCGACACACACCTGAGTCCACCTTCAGGTTCTGATAAAGGTCAGACAACGATCTGCTGCAGATCTTTAAAGAGTCACAGAATAGATATTACGAAATGAATACTCAAACTGTGGCTGAAGCAGAAGGTCAGACCACCTTTCCATTTCATGCAAATCAAATAAATAGAAAGGAAATAATCATAACGTGGAATAATACAAAGTTTTGTAAGCATCCACACACAATGTGATACGTCTTTATTTTGAACACTTCAAACAGATGGGATCAGTAATAAAGGAGTGGTGAGGCTGCTGCATTCTTCTTCATGTTTGATGTCTGACTCTGAGACGTCACGTCAAGTCGCAGATAAAAAACAAAACACTGATTCTTCTTATTTTAAAGAAGCTAATGTTCGGACTAGCTTGCGGTGTTGATCTCAATATGCCGACGATGTGTTGATGTACATGAACATGTTACCTGACTCTGTAAGTGTTGCTTTGCTTACTGAACTGTCTCCTGCAGCTGGCTATAAATCACAACAAGCTGGTCTCGAAGATTTTAGGCCTGATTTTCCTCCTCCAACGATCTGGGGGCGTGGCCTGATTTACGGCTCGTCGCAACCGATTTTTTGTCCAAAGAATCCTCCAGCATGTGGTGTCACAACGATGACTTTACTGCTCCTGATCGAGTCGGAGCCTCCCCAATCCAGATTCATAAATATCAAAGCTGCCTCTGACAGAATACCTGCAACAGCCAATGAGAGCGAGCCGACCAACCGGATGTTACCGCTCTGACAGCGCACCCTCAGCTCGTTCTGCTCATTAAATAAGGCTGCACATAATCCGTCTCCTCAGCCAGGATCTCGTCCTTACTGTTGTTCTCCTTTTCTGTTTCTCGCTCTGAAACACTCAGCAGGACTGTCTCCATCTTTTTAACATCATCTCGTGTGCAGCCGGCTGTAGAGGTCTACAGTGTGATAAGTTTTTCTCTTTTTCATGATCAAAAGTCAAATCAATAAAAAGCAGAAACAAACGTGCCCCTCTTGTGACTACCATGACGACCATGTTTGAAAGGTTTCCTGGATTCACTGAAGTCTGAGGGCTTTATGAACGTCCCAGCGTGCAGCACAGAACAGAAAACAAACCTCAGGGGCTCAGATCTGGATTTTAAACGTTCGTTTGTAAAGATTCGTCTGCCAGAAACATCCCATTTAATGAGTGAGACGCTTTGTAGCTGAATTCAACCTGCAGTACCCGGACAGGTGGAGCGAAAAGACAGAGCAGATTGTGGTGAGCGTCAGAGTCGTCTCAAAGGACCGAATGTGTTCACAGATTAAAGGGATACTTCACCCGTTGAAACATGAATCTGTAGTGACATTGGGTCATATATGTCGTAGAAATGGGTAATCATTTTGAAGTTGGTGCCTTCTTGACCGAGAAAATGCAGAAAGTGTCTTTTTGGCTCATGTGGATGAAAGACAACAACTCCCAGAATGCACAGCACCACAGGGCACTCCCGATGTTATGGTGCATTCACGTGGTGTCAGACACATCGGAAAAACGACGTTCTGAGTTGTAAAATGCACATGAAACACCTGCTCAAGTCAGAACAACAACTTGAAAAACTCTGAAAATAATTACGACGCCCGAGTTACCGACTTGACGTCAGAATCGTCATCACATGGGGACAAAATACGTTTTGTTAATGTTAACATACTTTTTATTCATGCACGTATTGCACATCAACGTTTTGCTCAACTATAACTTTTGACAGCTTTTCACTGATCTTCGTCGTAGCATCCACTTTTTTGTGCTGTTATTACAATACTGAAGTCTGAAGACTTGAACACACTGAAGTCTGAAGTCGTGAACACACTGAAGTCTGAAGTCGTGAACACACTGAAGTCTGAAGTCGTGAACACACTGAAGTCTGAAGTCGTGAACACACTGAAGTCTGAAGTCGTGAACACACTGAAGTCTGAAGTCGTGAACACACTGAAGTCTGAAGTCGTGAACACACTGAAGTCTGAAGTCGTGAACACACTGAAGTCTGAAGTCGTGAACACACTGAAGTCTGAAAAACGACTTCCCAACTCAGAAACTTGGACCACCCGAGCAGCACCTGAATGCAGCATTATTTACAGACATTTACTACAACACATACGGACGTTTCCTCAACTGATTCCGAGATTTCTTCCAGAAGGAATTGGCATCTTGGAAATTCTTGGTAGAAAACGGACTCTATGTCTGTGTCCATAGACAAACAGTGACAGCACCGACACCACCAGTCTGACCCGGCTCCGTCAGTCTCTCGTAGAAAGAGCCACAAACATCCAATTCGAGCACAAGACCTTCAAAATCCCCTTCATCCATATCAGTTTGAAGTTGAAACATACTTTTTTCACCATTCTCGGTTCTTCTCAGCTTTCTCCACAGAGCCTGTTAGCATAGCTTCCTAGCAATATGGCGGACGTTAAGTTTAGATTCTGGCAGTGAGGTCCCGCCCACTGATCTGTGATAGGTCTGTAGCGTCAGTGGTCGAAAACATGAGGAACTAGTGATGTAGTTTCACCCCCTCTAACCACAACAGCCTCCTTTCCACGCTCCTTTTCAGAAAAGAAATAAGGAGCTTTCCCGTCTCAGGGGAAAATGAGGGCGGGATGCACGACCATTCAAAAATACTACCAGGTTTCTAATGATACAAAGCTTAATGCAAATGGGTGAAGTATCCCTTTAAGGGTTTTCTGTTTGGTGCTATGGAACATAAACTTTATTTAAACGTTGGATATTTCAGACAGGCTGCACTCACTAACCCTACGCGTGGGAAGGGGGTTGCTGCCGGCCCCCTTGTGGCCGGCCGGCTGATACGGACTGTTTCCCTGTTACCGAACCTGCTGCTTTGTAGACCATTTCCCCTGTCAGCTGCTACACGGTACCGTTTTCCTGTGTTGAAGTTTATGTGTTAGCGTGTGTGTGCAACTGCCGCTCCACACTCTTCTGTTTCTCGGTTCGGTCCGCTCAGCTCGAGTTTTGTGTTTGACACTGTCCGCGGCCTGATTGACAGCTCAGGAGGGATGAGGGAGTAGTGTCACTTTGACTTGGGTCAGTGCTTCAGCAAGTAGCATAAACGTTAGAGCAGCTAACATGAATAAATAATAAAGCCCGAAGACTGGCCCCACGCGAGCCCGAATTATGTATCTAAATACAAAGCCCTGCCCGGCCCGAGTCCGAAGTCGGGTTCCGTAGGGCTCGAGTCGGGTTGTCAGACTGCTAATACCGTCCCTCGTCAGACGCTTCATTAGCAACACACCGGAACGCAAGGCCACATTTGGTGCCATGTAAATCCAGGTAAGACATGGGTTTATTCCACTGCCGCTGTGCAGTGAATTTTTGCTAACTCAGCACAAACACAGGTAATAGATGTATAGTGTGTGTGTGTGTGTGTGTGTGTGTGTGTGTGTGTGTGTGTGCACGCACGCGCTAGTGTTGAGCATTGCGATTAGCGTAGTGAGTGGTCGCAAGTATTGTTGCTATAGCCTGTTGCAAAGACCTTCGTTGCTATTGAGCCCCTTTGCTGGCTGTGCTTAAAACACAATAGTAACGTGACACAGTCCCCCCTACTCAAAACGTCTTCCTGCGCGCATGGGCCCACCCCTCCTCGTTGGGCCCTCTGCTCTCAATCAATCAAAGAAACTGTTTCTGCCTGTCAGGTCTTTTGGGCCGAACAAACTTTGGTCTGGGCAAAAAATGCTAGGGCCGATTTTTTGTCCCAGTCCAGTCCTGAGCCACACCAACTTCTGATTTTCTATCCAAATACTGACCCAGATAGTGCATCTCTGCACACCTCTATAGGGAACCATACCGATCTAAACCCTTTAGAGCCAACACATACTTATTTAATCTACCTACCTGTGGCGGTCCAGGGCGATGACGTTGAGTGTTACCGTGGAGACGTGCACGGTAAGCCCCTGGGCGTAGGGCAGCAGGAAACAGAGGGTGCTGCCGAACTTCCACTCTCCCTGCAGCGTGTAGACGAGGGTGAAGGGGAGGCACAGCGTGTTGACCAGCAGGTCGGCTGCAGACGAGAACACAGAGCGCTCAGTCACACTCATGATGTTTACTTCTGTTTGACTTCCTCACGCTTTGACGATCACAGTTAGCATCGATGTTCCCATCAATACAACATTTATGATACTGTAATGGCTGCACATCCTGCTCACAGCTTCAGGAAAAGGTGGGACTGCTTCTGATCACATCTTTTACCACTGACTTCTACTTCTTAGCATTAAAATATAAAGTGACTCTGAGACGTCTCCACACCGGGTTCTTCTCACGTCTCTTAGTATTGTCCATGAAAAGTTTAGTGATGGACCTCAGCAGCTTTGGTCTGCAGCTCAGCCAGTTTACTCTGATAAAAACACAGAATCCATTTATTAACGTCAGAGCTGTCAAACGATGTCAACCTTAATCACCATTAATCACATTTTGAATCACGTTTGAAACTCCGGCTTTTATTTTGAATGTTTGTCCTGTTTTAAGCTGAGAGTACTTTACTTGCTGTGTGCTTTTATTTTGAAATAAAGTAAGGCCCTTCTGGTAGATTGAGCTACTGCCGCCCCCTTCAGTCTGTAGGGACTTGGTGGATTCTCTGATCTGTGCTATCTGCAGGCCCAGTCCTGCTGGGATTGGACGCCTGCTGTGTTTGATCGATCAGCTATTGGTCGACGTGTGAGGGAATGCTGGGCAGCAGGTGCAGCTGCAGCGATCAGAACATCTATTAGACCTCTGATGAGACGTGACAGTCTGTCTGGGACAGGAGAGCCCGGCGGGGACTAGAGCGGGCAAGTCTGCGACCCTCTGAACCACGTCAGATCGGGATATTTAATCTGGGATAAGGGCATCATGCCAAATCTACTTAGACCAAAATCAGATCTGTGCAGGATCTCTTTGTGTCTCGTGTCTATACCCCCGACTTGTCTCCTTTGGTTTCCAAAAACATGGAGAGAAAGCGAGAGAGAGAGAGAGAGACAGAGGGAGAGAGAGAGAGAGAGAGAGAGAGAGAGAGAGAGGAGAGTGAGAGAGAGAGAGCAGAGAGAGAGAGAGAGAGCAGATAAAGCAGAGAGAGAGAGAGCGAGAGAGAGAGGAGAGTGAGAGAGAGAGAGGAGAGAGAGGAGAGAGCAGAGAGAGAGCGAGAGAGCAGAGAAAGCAGAGAGAGAGAGAGAGAGAGAGAGAGAGAGAGAGGAGAGAGCAGAGAGAGAGCGAGAGAGAGGGAGAGAGAGAGAGAGAGAGGAGAGAGAGAGAGAGAGAGCAGATAAAGCAGAGAGAGAGAGAGAGAGACAGAGGGAGAGAGAGAGAGAGAGAGAGAGAGAGAGAGGAGAGTGAGAGAGAGAGAGGAGAGAGAGGAGAGAGCAGAGAGAGAGCGAGAGAGCAGAGAAAGCAGAGAGAGAGAGAGAGCGAGAGAGAGAGAGAGAGGAGAGTGAGAGAGAGAGAGGAGAGAGAGAAGAGAGAGAGAGACAGAGAGAGAGAGAGGAGAGAGAGAAGAGAGAGAGAGACAGAGAGAGAGCGAGGGAGAGAGAGAGAGAGAGAGGGAGAGAGAGAGAGCGAGAGAGAGGGAGAGAGGGAGAGAGAGAGAGAGAGGACAGTGAGAATAAACTGATAGAGGAAAGGAGGGATAGGATTGACATTCAGCTGGATAGGACCGCTGAAGAGAGTGAGGAAGTGCTGAGAGGAGAGAGAGTGGGGGGACGACATGTAGCAAAGGGCAGAGGTCGGATTCTAACCCACAGTCGCTGCTACAAAGACTACCGCGTCTGTACATGATGCGACTCCTTCTTCTCAGCCTCGGTATCAACAGCTGATTTGAGAATTGGGGCGGCTGTGGCTCAGTTGGTAGAGTCGTCATCTCTCAACCTGAAGGTTGAGGGTTCGATCCCCAGCTCCTGCAACAACATGTCTGATGTGTCCTTGGTCAAGATACTTAACCCCAAGTTGCTCCCGCTGCTTCATCAGCAGAATGTGAATGTGTATGAATGGATGAGTTAATACTGATGGTCTCTTTACTCAGCAGCCTCTACCATCAGTGTGTGAATGTGTATGAATGGATGAGTTAATACTGATGGTCTCTTTACTCAGCAGCCTCTACCATCAGTGAGTGAATGTGTATGAATGGATGAGTTAATACTGATGGACTCTTTACTCAGCAGTCTCTACCATCAGTGTGTGAATGTGTATGAATGGATGAGTTAATACTGATGGTCTCTTTACTCAGCAGCCTCTACCATCAGGGTGTGAATGTGTGTGAATGGATGAGTTAATACTGATGGACTCTTTACTCAGCAGCCTCTACCATCAGCGTGTGAATGTGTGTGAATGGATGAGTTAATACTGATGGACTCTTTACTCAGCAGCCTCTACCATCAGCGTGTGAATGTGTATGAATGGATGAGTTAATACTGATGGACTCTTTACTCAGCAGCCTCTACCATCAGTGTGTGAATGTGTATGAATGGATGAGTTAATACTGATGGACTCTTTACTCAGCAGCCTCTACCATCAGTGAGTGAATGTGTGTGAATGGATGAGTTAATACTGATGGACTCTTTACTCAGCAGCCTCTACCATCAGTGAGTGAATGTGTGTGAATGGATGAGTTAATACTGATGGACTCTTTACTCAGCAGCCTCTACCATCAGCGTGTGAATGTGTATGAATGGATGAGTTAATACTGATGGTCTCTTTACTCAGCAGCCTCTACCATCAGTGTGTGAATGTGTATGAATGGATGAGTTAATACTGATGGACTCTTTACTCAGCAGCCTCTACCATCAGTGAGTGAATGTGTATGAATGGATGAGTTAATACTGATGGACTCTTTACTCAGCAGCCTCTACCATCAGTGAGTGAATGTGTATGAATGGATGAGTTAATACTGATGGTCTCTTTACTCAGCAGCCTCTACCATCAGTGTGTGAATGTGTATGAATGGATGAGTTAATACTGATGGACTCTTTACTCAGCAGCCTCTACCATCAGTGTGTGAATGTGTATGAATGGATGAGTTAATACTGATGGACTCTTTACTCAGCAGCCTCTACCATCAGTGAGTGAATGTGTATGAATGGATGAGTTAATACTGATGGACTCTTTACTCAGCAGCCTCTACCATAAGTGAGTGAATGTGTATGAATGGATGAGTTAATACTGATGGACTCTTTACTCAGCAGCCTCTACCATCAGTGAGTGAATGTGTATGAATGGATGAGTTAATACTGATGGACTCTTTACTCAGCAGCCTCTACCATCAGTGAGTGAATGTGTATGAATGGATGAGTTAATACTGATGGACTCTTTACTCAGCAGCCTCTACCATCAGTGAGTGAATGTGTATGAATGGATGAGTTAATACTGATGGTCTCTTTACTCAGCAGCCTCTACCATCAGTGTGTGAATGTGTATGAATGGATGAGTTAATACTGATGGACTCTTTACTCAGCAGCCTCTACCATAAGTGAGTGAATGTGTATGAATGGATGAGTTAATACTGATGGACTCTTTACTCAGCAGCCTCTACCATCAGTGTGTGAATGTGTATGAATGGATGAGTTAATACTGACGGTCTCTTTACTCAGCAGCCTCTACCATCAGTGTGTGAATGTGTATGAATGGATGAGTTAATACTGACGGTCTCTTTACTCAGCAGCCTCTACCATCAGTGTGTGAATGTGTATGAATGGATGAGTTAATACTGATGGACTCTTTACTCAGCAGCCTCTACCATCAGTGTGTGAATGTGTATGAATGGATGAGTTAATACTGATGGTCTCTTTACTCAGCAGCCTCTACCATCAGTGTGTGAATGTGTATGAATGGATGAGTTAATACTGACGGTCTCTTTACTCAGCAGCCTCTACCATCAGTGTGTGAATGTGTATGAATGGATGAGTTAATACTGATGGACTCTTTACTCAGCAGCCTCTACCATCAGTGTGTGAATGTGTATGAATGGATGAGTTAATACTGATGGTCTCTTTACTCAGCAGCCTCTACCATCAGTGTGTGAATGTGTATGAATGGATGAGTTAATACTGATGGACTCTTTACTCAGCAGCCTCTACCATCAGTGTGTGAATGTGTATGAATGGATGAGTTAATACTGATGGACTCTTTACTCAGCAGCCTCTACCATCAGTGTGTGAGTGTGTATGAATGGATGAGTTAATACTGATGGACTCTTTACTCAGCAGCCTCTACCATCAGTGAGTGAATGTGTATGAATGGATGAGTTAATACTGATGGACTCTTTACTCAGCAGCCTCTACCATCAGTGTGTGAATGTGTATGAATGGATGAGTTAATACTGATGGACTCTTTACTCAGCAGCCTCTACCATCAGTGTGTGAATGTGTATGAATGGATGAGTTAATACTGATGGACTCTTTACTCAGCAGCCTCTACCATCAGTGAGTGAATGTGTATGAATGGATGAGTTAATACTGATGGACTCTTTACTCAGCAGCCTCTACCATCAGTGAGTGAATGTGTATGAATGGATGAGTTAATACTGATGGACTCTTTACTCAGCAGCCTCTACCATCAGTGTGTGAGTGTGTATGAATGGATGAGTTAATACTGATGGACTCTTTACTCAGCAGCCTCTACCATCAGTGAGTGAATGTGTATGAATGGATGACTTAATACTGATGGACTCTTTACTCAGCAGCCTCTACCATCAGTGAGTGAATGTGTATGAATGGATGAGTTAATACTGATGGACTCTTTACTCAGCAGCCTCTACCATCAGTGAGTGAATGTGTATGAATGGATGACTTAATACTGATGGACTCTTTACTCAGCAGCCTCTACCATCAGTGAGTGAATGTGTATGAATGGATGAGTTAATACTGATGGACTCTTTACTCAGCAGCCTCTACCATCAGTGTGTGAATGTGTATGAATGGATGAGTTAATACTGATGGACTCTTTACTCAGCAGCCTCTACCATCAGTGTGTGAGTGTGTGTGAATGGATGAGTTAATACTGATGGACTCTTTACTCAGCAGCCTCTACCATCAGTGAGTGAATGTGTGTGAATGGATGAGTTAATACTGATGGACTCTTTACTCAGCAGCCTCTACCATCAGTGAGTGAATGTGTATGAATGGATGAGTTAATACTGATGGACTCTTTACTCAGCAGCCTCTACCATCAGTGAGTGAATGTGTATGAATGGATGAGTTAATACTGATGGACTCTTTACTCAGCAGCCTCTACCATCAGTGTGTGAATGTGTATGAATGGATGAGTTAATACTGATGGTCTCTTTACTCAGCAGCCTCTACCATCAGTGTGTGAATGTGTATGAATGGATGAGTTAATACTGATGGACTCTTTACTCAGCAGCCTCTACCATCAGTGTGTGAATGTGTATGAATGGATGAGTTAATACTGATGGACTCTTTACTCAGCAGCCTCTACCATCAGTGTGTGAATGTGTATGAATGAATGAGTTAATACTGATGGACTCTTTACTCAGCAGCCTCTACCATCAGTGTGTGAATGTGTATGAATGGATGAGTTAATACTGATGGACTCTTTACTCAGCAGCCTCTACCATCAGTGTGTGAATGTGTATGAATGAATGAGTTAATACTGATGGTCTCTTTACTCAGCAGCCTCTACCATCAGTGTGTGAATGTGTATGAATGAATGAGTTAATACTGATGGTCTCTTTACTCAGCAGCCTCTACCATCAGTGAGTGAATGTGTATGAATGGATGAGTTAATACTGATGGTCTCTTTACTCAGCAGCCTCTACCATCAGTGTGTGAATGTGTATGAATGGATGAGTTAATACTGATGGTCTCTTTACTCAGCAGCCTCTACCATCAGTGAGTGAATGTGTATGAATGGATGAGTTAATACTGATGGTCTCTTTACTCAGCAGCCTCTACCATCAGTGAGTGAATGTGTATGAATGGATGAGTTAATACTGATGGACTCTTTACTCAGCAGCCTCTACCATCAGTGAGTGAATGTGTATGAATGGATGAGTTAATACTGATGGTCTCTTTACTCAGCAGCCTCTACCATCAGTGTGTGAATGTGTATGAATGGATGAGTTAATACTGATGGACTCTTTACTCAGCAGCCTCTACCATCAGTGTGTGAATGTGTATGAATGGATGAGTTAATACTGATGGTCTCTTTACTCAGCAGCCTCTACCATCAGTGAGTGAATGTGTATGAATGGATGAGTTAATACTGATGGTCTCTTTACTCAGCAGCCTCTACCATCAGTGAGTGAATGTGTATGAATGGATGAGTTAATACTGATGGACTCTTTACTCAGCAGCCTCTACCATCAGTGAGTGAATGTGTATGAATGGATGAGTTAATACTGATGGTCTCTTTACTCAGCAGCCTCTACCATCAGTGTGTGAATGTGTATGAATGGATGAGTTAATACTGATGGACTCTTTACTCAGCAGCCTCTACCATCAGTGTGTGAATGTGTATGAATGGATGAGTTAATACTGATGGTCTCTTTACTCAGCAGCCTCTACCATCAGTGAGTGAATGTGTATGAATGGATGAGTTAATACTGATGGACTCTTTACTCAGCAGCCTCTACCATCAGTGAGTGAATGTGTATGAATGGATGAGTTAACCTGGATTGTTTCTGATAAAGGACTCCTGCATTCACTGTGCTGTGCTATAGCATCACACTCACACACAGACAACCGCCTGGGGGGCAAACTCGTCTGGTCCTCATGCACGGTGACAATAACGGAGCAGACACATGTCACACGGGTCACAGTGGAAAACATGTGACTAAAGCTGTGGCACAGTTCAAGAGGACATTAGTGAAAACCAGAAAACAACCTAATAGAAACAAGTCTACACAAAGTTAGTCCTTCTTTTACCCCCCTTAAAGTTTCTCTAAACCGCATGAAGTCAAGGACGTGTATGCCGGTAACAGGAAGCAACAAGGTTATGGTAACACTTAAAGTTTCCATTCTGCACGTTCCGTGGTTGGAAATGGATTTTTAATCGTCACTCAAACGTGGCCCTTGAAGTCAACCTCCATCAGAAGAGAAAAGGACAAAGTTTCTCTGTGAATATTCTGGTTAATGTGCCGCCTAAAAACCAGAGGACAGTCAGGACGCCACGATGTTTAACCAGCCCCTCTTATTATAAGAGACAGAGGCAGCGGAAAGTTTTAGTTTGCATTTTCCTGACACCTCTGAAAACAACAAACGCTGCTGGCTATGTAAGGATTTCTGTGCCCCCCGCCCATCCCCCCTCCAAACACACACACACACACACACACACACACACACACACACACACACACACACACACACACACACACACACACACACACACACACACACAAAGACGCACTTTTTGGACCCTGTCTAATTATTTTTTGCCACTTCATTAACTTACTCGTCTTGTGCTGTACGTTGTGACAGCTGTAGAGGCGAGGAGAGGTAACACATGAACAAGAAGGAAACCAGGCGGACATTTTACCCCAAATCCCCCTACTCAGTTCAAACTCAAGTACCCTTTAGTCAGCTGTAAGAACCCTTAACAGCTATTTCAACGCACCATTAGCATCCATCCGAGGCAACATTTAGAGACCTTTGCATGGTTCCTTTAGGATTTCTTCAAGTTAGACCATCAAGCAGCTTTTATGTGGTACCCTAAGCATCACGTTAAGGTCCCTTGGCTTCTCATTGAAGGTCTTCTTTGCCGTTCTAGAGAAGTGATTCTCAACCTCAGGGACAGCTGCAGGGGTCAGGAGATCATTTCTGGGGGGTCACCGCTGTTTAAGGTACCCTTCAGATGTTTCAAGGGTATCTTTATCAGTTCTTTAAATGTTAATGTAGTGTCTGTGTCAAGGCTTCATTTAGTGCCCTCTCCAATGAATTGACAGCATGTCCACAGTTACCTTCAAGGTCTGCTAGAGGTCACCTCATTTATCTGTCACAAGGTATCCTAAGCATCTATTTCAAAAAGTCCATAACATTGGATTCAAGGTTCCCATGGCTTCTGATTCAAGGTGTGGGTCACACCATTTCAAGTTACCCTTCAAAAGCCATTTCAAAGAACCTCTGTTTGTCCGTTTCAAGGTACCCTTAAGGGTCTGATGCATCGCTCCCTTAGTTTCTGTTTCAAGGTACCCTTAAGGGTCTATTTTTCTTTGTAAGGTACCCTAAACATTTATTTTAAAGGTACTTTAACGCAGTGTTTCAAATTCCTAAATTATCACTGAAGGTTTTCTTTGCTGTGATTTAAGGTTGTATGAATCTGTTTCATGGTACCCTAAGCCGAATGGATTCAATCGACCAATGATGCACTGATTAACCGTTGGATGAGTTTATATCATAAATTAAGGATGACTAATCACAACAACAGCTACTGATCATGTGACTGGCTGTAAACCTTTAAAGGAAGTAGCTTGGTGGCCATTTTGTATCTGCCCTGATGAAGGCCTATATGGGGGTGTACGTCATGAGTTCATACTGGAGGAGGCCTTTAACCACGACTCATCATGTAGACCAGGGTCTAACCCTAACCCTAACCCATGGACTAAGTCAGTGTGAGCTCACTAATCCTCTCATGAAGGGGGTCTCAGAGGATTACAGAAGTCTCTGTCAGAGTCAGGACCTTTCTTCGAGGGTTACCAGAAGATTGAATTTGTTTATTCAGGATTAACTGGAGAGCAAAAAAGACAGAAGTCATAATTCAGCCTTTATAAAGTAGAGAGAGAGAGAGGGAGGGAGAGAGAGAGAGAGAGAGAGAGAGAGAGAGAGAGAGAGAGAGAGAGAGTGGGGAACGACATGCGGGAAAGGAGCCACAGGTTGGATCCGAACCGGGGCCATAGCCTCTGTACCTAGGCCGTGCGCACTAACCACGAGGCCGACAGCGCCCCGAATAACCGCCAAATGAAAGACAGTAAATGTTTGAGTCTCTAATCTTCTTCCATCATCAGAGCAGTGACAGAATCATGAAAACATTCATGACAGAAACATCGATAAAATGATGTAAATGAGAAGGTCTCTGCTCCGTTCTCACGGGATAAATAACCACGCTGTCCGTAGAGCTGAAATCTTTCAGTGCTGGTCTCCCATCACTCCTCCACCCTGCTCCACCTCACGACCTGTTCTCCCTCCTCCTTCACCTGCTGCACACCTGAGTGCAGTCCTTGCCCAGGGAGGGGGAGGGTTATGGCGCACACACTCTGTGCAGCGTCGTGGTGAGGAGCTCCTGTTTAGGTTTCTTAGATTCAGTTTGGAAATCACCTGTCTTCCTGTTTCTGGCCTTTTGTTCCTTTAGGTTAATGTTTTCTTCTTCT
>CM036556.1:21102874-21135374 GCA_020745685.1 Tautogolabrus adspersus | reverse complement strand
TATTCTTGTAGTAACATTAGGAGCATATACATTAACAACACACAGAGCCGTCTATCTGAACCTGGACCAGCAGCAGCCTGCCCTGAACCACCTCCCTACAGGACAACACATTAACATTAGCAGAGGCTTTAAAGAGCACAGCTACACCTGCACTGAGGTTTGTACCATGGCTCAGGTGATACGAGCCCTCCCACCATAAAGCCCAGTCTGTGTCATCAGACTGACCAGTGTGTGTTTCCTGCAGAAACAACACATCCAGCATCTTCTGACGACAGACCTCAGATATTAATGCTCTCTTCTGTCTGTCCCGCCCACCATTTATGTTTAAGGACCCTATCTTAAGGCTCTGCATGAGGAGGGCCGAGAAGAGAAACAGACAACAAAGAACAGATAAAGGACAGAGTAAAGAGAGAGACACCCTGTGATACATGATCATTTACTTTTTAGATTTCTTTACACTTTTACTGCTGCTCTTTCTCACTGCAGTCAGGTGTTTTTTGAGACGAAAACGTTTCTTTTCGTCTAAAAGGTCAAAACCCACCTGTTTTTTTCAGAGTGCTGACAGATGTGACGAACTTCTCCGTGTCACTGAAATAATCACTCACTTTCACAGACTTTTTATTGAATGTTGAGTCCATGAACTGATTGATTTCATGAAGGGAGTAAAGATCAGCGCTTTGGTTGGAGGCTTCACCAATAGAGACATTATCTGATTCATAATCCTCCTCCATGTCCTCTCCCTCACATGAGGCCTGGCTGCTCACAACATTACCTTCATTACATTTACTCTTACCTGTTCCACTAGAGGAAGCTTCTTCCTCGTCATTCATACCTGCCTGTGCTTTTCTTTTAAAGGCTGCAGACTGAGAGCTACTCAGATTTACTGCAGCTACAGAGCCCTGCTGCTTCTCAGGCTCAGCCTGTGTGTCCCTCTCTGGGTCTGTATCTTCACAAACTGACCTCACATTACAAGAAACAACAATAACTGGAGGAGCACTATCTACCTCTACACACGCAGCGCCAGGCACGACAGCCACGGAAGAAGCGCCAGGCGCGTCCGCCACGGAAGAAGCGCCAGGCGCAGGCGCGTCCGCCACGGAAGAAACGCCAGGCGCAGGCGCGTCCGCCACGGAAGAAACGCCAGGCGCCTCAGCCACGGAAGAAACGCCAGGCGCCTCAGCCACGGAAGAAACGCCAGGCACCTCAGCCACTGACGAAGCGCCAGTCACGTCCACCACGGAAGAAACGCCAGGCACCTCAGCCACGGAAGAAATGCCAGGCACCTCAGCCACTGACGAAGCGCCAGGTGCGTCAACCACGGAAGAAATGGTAGGCACGGACCCCGCCGCAGACGCGGAGCCTCCGCGGGTAGAGCCGCCAGCAGCATCGGCGGCATCAGCCGACCCACGCTGTCTATGCGGACAGGCGAAGCGTTTGTGACCAACGTCTCCACAGTCAAAACATTTCATCTGACCTGAGCTGGCGTACTTTTGCAGAATACTAAAGTGTGAAAAAAAGATGAGAAACTCACTTCACTCATCAAGTCATTGATTAGGCTCACCAGTCAGCATCGCCTCGACTCATCAAGCGGTCTCAACATATTGTGCGTAGCACTGAAAGAAATGTGTTAACTGCTTGTCATAGACATCACACATATCTGTCTTTGTTCTTAATGAGGTACTGCTGCAAACCACTGATGTCAGCTTCAAATGAAAAAGCTGATTCTGAAACATTTGGCATCAAATAGATGCAAAAGTAATTCAAAGAGAAGCGTAGCAGCCATCACGCTGCTGCCAGGCCTCGAGGTTATCTCAGTTAATGCTGTGATGATGGATTTACTTGCATCATTTGTAAAAAAGCTGCTCCCGTCTGCACATAATGACTGCTGCCCTTCAAATAAACACTACGTTTGAAAGAAATCCAGCCCATCCATGCATTCTCTCTGACACATGTACTTCTGGAGCATTTCCTGTTTTTACTGAAAACAGAGACAAATGGTGACACATTTAGGACCATGCATGACATGGCCTCGTTAGATACTAAAAGATCTGTTATCTCACGGCGACCACAACAAGCCAGCACCAAAACGTAAACTTTCTTTTCACTGCAGAGAGAGGAAGCTAATTTGTGGCAGTCGAGTCTTCTTCCTGTGGTGTCGTTTTAAAAGTGAGGGTACAAACATCATCACAACATTAGGCTGTATCTTCCTCTTCTCTTTGCAGCTGCACACAGTCATCTTGCATCAGGGAACAGTTCAACAAAGGATGTTTTCATGCTGCAGTTTGTCACCAGGCGATAATGGATAAATGCACTGAACAAATCAAACTGAGGTTTGTATTTTTTTTTAGCCTATGAGGAGCGGTCAAAGGTCAGCGCGCAGCGTCAGTCATTACTGATGAACACCACTAACCAGGACAGGAATCTGGGTGTAGCCATGGACCTTCATTTTCAAAGCAACATTAAATCAACAGTCTACAACATTTCCCCCTTCAAACTGTCGATTTAATAGAACAATAACTTCCAACAGGGAGAATGGCGTCCCTTCATGTCCACAGCCTGACCTCAGTGAGAAGTGCGTACTTCTTTACAGCACTAGACTGTTGTCTGACTGTCCTGTAAGTTCAAGTCCTCTCAGTTTGTTTCTCACACTAATCCTCCACTTGCTGCTTTTGTAGTTCTTAAAGTTGAATAAATATCACGACGCACTCTAATTGACTTTCTGTTATCGTCTAAACTCAATCAGATCTTTTCAGGAATGAAAAGGAGGCTAATCCCCTCAAAGACAGACAACAAACTCAGTAAGTGTTCAAGCTTGTGCTGTTGTAGCAGAGTCAAAGAACACTTTGATATCCTTTGATTTTGTCCAGTGACTTCATTGCCATTCTGCTGATGACTCCTCGTTGGATCTCTGAGGGCGACAGTTGATTATTCGTTCAGGCTGATAAGCTCGGCCGAATCAAAGAGACACAATTAATGGAGTCCATCAAAGGCCCGACCTGGAAACACACTGACACTGATGGTTTAATCCACGCAGAGCAAAGCGAGTGTGCTAAACTCTTAAATTGAATCATACTCTGGTTGTCAGACGTGTTTGACCCCATCTGAAGACGAGGTTAATAAAGCTTTCTTCTCTCAGCTGCCATTGTTCTCAGGTTCCGGTGCTTTCTTTGGAGGCTGTTCAGAGCACAAATCCTTTTTCTCAGGGATCAAGCAGCCTTTCAGTTTGAACGTTTTCAGAACAAAGTGAGGGTTTAGAGCCGGGCACAAAGGTGATGAGAGTGATAAGGACGAGTTCAGACTCAAGGAGCGAGTCTTTTTCTGCTCCACCAGTCACAAAGCAGCGGGGTTCAATGGTTTCACTTGTGCTTGTTTTCATTTTTGAGAATCGGGTTGATCTTTGAGCTCTTACTGTTGGACATATACAACAGATGTACCAAGGACCATCACTGGATGACTTTCATACCGCAGAAAACACAATATGAAGCCAAGTTTGAATCTTATGGATCGTCTTTAATGATCATTTATGAGGATCAGGATAAGACTGAGCTAAGCTACCACCGTTCTCAGAGGATTTAAGTCATGAAGTCGGTCGAAGCTAAGTCAGAAGCATATGATTAATGACCAACAGGAACAATAAGCACACATATTAGATAAGACCTATTTTATTCATGCCCAGCTGGTGCTCTAATGGGACTGAGAGGCTGAAGACAAACATGAGCATCCCTCGGTTCAGTGACTAATGAACTGACCAAACGACTTGTTAATTCAGTGGTGAATTGATTGATCTAATTAACTGTCTTATTGACTCAGGCTGCTGCATTAGAAGAGGACAGCATGTCCTCAAAGCTGACCGAGCTATAAATCGAACAGACATCTCACTGATTTGATTACAGAGCTCCAATCATTCCGAGCTGCTTCACAGACGTCCAAACAAAGAAGATTCATTTCATGGAGCCTGAAATACCACACATGGACACCGTGTATCTGCACAGGACTGTAAATCCTGCATTGTTTAAAGGTACAGTATGTAAGACTGCATGCTAATGTTTACATTCAAATATCTAGCTTAAATTAAAAATGGACTAAACCCATGTTATATATATATTTTAGTTGAGTACTTACATCACCTCAAATATTTCCAAAAGTTATCAAAGCCGGAGAAATCCGTAATTTTATAGTTGTAACGGGACGTGTCTTGTAGGCGGCCGCCATGATGAGCCGCCATGATAGACAGGAAATGTTGATCGTTGTCATGGAAACACCGGATGTTACGTCAAAGACCGCTGCATAAGCTAGCGCTAGCTGCTACTGAAAGCTGCCGTTCTGTCGCTGTATGTGCTGCTGTGATAAAAACGTCATGTAAATTATACTTGGATACATCGTCAGTACACATATTGTCTTTCTCAGGTCGGTTTCGCCCGTTCATATTGATTCAACACGGAGTTTGTTCGTTTTCACGGGGTGGGTGGTATCCCATGAGACCCTGCGAGGAGCGACGTCATCTCTTTTAAATGAGAGCCCCCTTGCGGCAGATTTTACATACTGTACGTTTAACAAAGTCAATTCATCAGAAAGAAATGAATCATATCTGCCAGAGACAGGAAGAAGTCCTCCTGCTTTCCATTAACAAAACAACAGAGCATCACTACTCCATGACAGATAGTTCCCCTCTGCATAAAAAGAAAATGAGCCTTCTTTCCATTTGAATAATTACTCCTGTAAAAGTTCATGATCACTTTTCAGAATCCTTCTTCAGTACAGCGTTATGTTCATTTTGTCAATAATGGTCCCGTTAAGAGCTTAAAACAGGAAAGCAAGGTATGCCATTGGGCGTGGCTAACCGTGTTTGACACCTTTAGAACCATCTTCTCTAAATATGCTCCCTACTCGCTCAAAAAACAACTGCCAACAAATTATCAACAAACCATGTGACGTCCATAGACTTTGTGACGTCACCTATTGGTTTCATAAGAGGCCAACCATGGAGGTTTTCCAGGCACGCCCAACTGAGAGGAGACCCGGGGGTAGACCCAGAGCCCGCCCGAGGGATTATATCTAATTTGGCCCGGGAGCGCCTCAGAATCCCTCTGCAGGATCTGGAAAATGTTGCTGGGGAGAGGAACGTCTGGGTTGACTTACTTTGCCTGCTGCCACCACGACCCAACCTCGGATAAGAGGAAGAAAATGGATGGATGTGTTATAAAAAAAGAACCCTTTGTAAAGTCTTCTCCAATAAAGAAATGAACCAATCAACCAGGCTGTAGCCATGTTTATTTCTGCTGTAAATTAGACATTTGAATATCTACTCAAAAGTACACTCAAGGAAATGAGCTTTTTTTGCACTTTGGCACTGGCTTCATTTTCCCCACTCGAGGTTACCGCTTGGTGACGTCATGTTGGCTTTGCGTACTTCTTCTTTGAGCCTTCATTACAATCCAGAACAACTCATGAGAAGTTCAGTACAGGGACTTTGTCCAACACTGGGCTCAGAAATCCTGTTGAGCACATTCACTTTTATCAAACTGCTGTTCAGTTGGTTGGGATTGTGCTTTCTACGGTATCTGAGTGTAGTGGATTCTCAAACAATATACAGTGTTAAATGAATACAACTATAGGGCTTAAAATCCCCCCCTGCTGAGCTGTTCAGAGTCTCAGTGAGCTCTCAGCTCTGGACCTCAGCAGGAAGCTTCAGCCTGCAGCGCCGTATCAAACGTGCCTGATTTGTCCGTCTGCAGTGTGGTGGAAGAGGAACTGGAGCAAGGAGAAAAGAGTCAGACGAAGGCGACAACAGCTCTGTCGTCCTACAGCCCAAAGCGCTACAACACAGGAAGTCACATCACACGGGGGAAGGGCCGATTTCTTTTACCAGCGAGTGTGAAATGAAAGAGTCTGAGCAGAATCAAAAATCCAGGACACAATCATATTTAAGGTCAATCTTTCTGTTTGAGTGAGCAGCTCTGTTTAAGATTGATGCCCTCATCGAGAAGGTGGTAGCTGCCCAGTTTTCTATTTAACACCCAGACGCCGCCATGGACCAATCAGGAGCAGAGCCCGTTGTCCAAGGTCATGGAGGTGAGTGAGTCGATGTCTCTAATTCACCTTTTGTCAACTCAGTTTAGAGAGAGAATCAATCTGCAGTGCAACAGTGAAGCAGGACCATTACCTCAGAGATCTGCTCATTAAAAGCAGCTTTAATGAGATCACATCAGTGCGGGGTCTCTCAGACTGCTGGACCCGAGGCCACACAGCCACTTCAGTGCACCTCAGTTCAGCACAGAGGGCCACTGATGAAAGAAGAAAACACATACGAAGATGTAAGCTCTTTCATCACTTCAGCTTTCTGCAAATTCCATCTGAAGAAATGAGAAAATGAAAGTGTAACTTTCTGCTTTCTTTGATGTTGAGTCTTGACTCTTAACCATCCATCCAACACTCCATCCATCCATCCATCCCCCATCCATCCATCCCTCCATCCAACACTCCATCCATCCATCCATCCAACACTCCATCCATCCATCCATCCCCCATCCATCCCTCCATCCATCCATCCATCCATCCAACACTCCATCCATCCATCATCCCTCCATCCATCCAACATCACTCCATCCATCCCTCCATCCAACATCACTCCATCCATCCATCATCCCCCCATCATCCATCCATCTCCCATCCATCCATCCAACATCACTCCATCCATCATCCATCCTTCCATCCATCCCCCCATCCCCCATCCAATATTACTCCATCCATCCATCCTTCCATTCATCCCCTCATCCATCCATCCCCCATCCATCCATCCAACATCACTCCATCCATCATCCATCCTTCCATCCATCCCCCCATCCCCCATCCAACATCACTCCATCCATCCATCCAACATCACTCCATCCATCCATCCATCCATCCATCATCCATCCATCCATCCATCCAACACTCTATCCATCATCCAACATCCCCCCATCCATCCATCCATCCCTCCATCCATCCATCCATCCAACATCACTCCATCCATCCATCCATCCCCCATCCATCCATCCATCCCTCCATCCATCCATCCATCCATCCATCCAACCCTCCATCCATCCATCCATCCATCATCCATCCATCCATCCAACACTCCATCCATCCATCCAACATCACTCCCTCATCCATCCATCCATCCATCCCCCCATCCATCCCCCCATCCATCCCCATCCATCCTCCCATCCATCCATCCAACTCTCCATCCATCCATCCATCCATCCATCGTCCATCCATCCCCCATCCATCCATCCATCCTCCCATCCATCCATCCAACACTCCATCCATCCATCCAACATCACTCCCTCATCCATCCATCCATCCATCCCCCCATCCATCCCCCCATCCATCCCCCATCCATCCTCCCATCCATCCATCCATCCATCCAACTCTCCATCCATCCATCCATCCCCCATCCATCCATCCCTCCATCCAACACTCCATCCATCCATCCATCCAACACTCCATCCATCCATCCATCCAACACTCCATCCATCCATCCATCCCCCATCCATCCCTCCATCCATCCATCCAACACTCCATCCATCCATCATCCCCCATCATCCATCCATCCCCCATCCAACACTCCATCCATCCATCCATCCATCCCCCCATCCATCCCCCCATCCATCCCCCATCCATCCTCCCATCCATCCATCCAACTCTCCATCCATCCATCCATCCCCCATCCATCCATCCCTCCATCCAACACTCCATCCATCCATCCATCCATCCAACACTCCATCCATCCATCCATCCAACACTCCATCCATCCATCCATCCCCCATCCATCCCTCCATCCATCCATCCATCCAACACTCCATCCATCCATCATCCCTCCATCCATCCAACATCACTCCATCCATCCCTCCATCCAACATCACTCCATCCATCCATCATCCCCCCATCATCCATCCATCCCCCATCCAACACTCCATCCATCCATCCATCCAACACTCCATCCATCCATCCATCCAACACTCCATCCATCCATCATCCCTCCATCCATCCAACATCACTCCATCCATCCCTCCATCCAACATCACTCCATCCATCCATCATCCCCCCATCATCCATCCATCCCCCATCCATCCATCCAACATCACTCCATCCATCATCCATCCTTCCATCCATCCCCCCATCCCCCATCCAATATCACTCCATCCATCCATCATCCCCCCATCATCCATCCATCCCCCATCCATCCATCCAACATCACTCCATCCATCATCCCCCCATCATCCATCCATCCCCCATCCCTCCATCCAACATCACTCCATCCATCCATCATCCCCCCATCATCCATCCATCCCCCATCCATCCATCCAACATCACTCCATCCATCATCCCCCCATCATCCATCCATCCCCCATCCATCCATCCAACATCACTCCATCCATCATCCATCCTTCCATCCATCCCCCCATCCCCCATCCAATATTACTCCATCCATCCATCCTTCCATTCATCCCCTCATCCATCCATCCAACACTCCATCCATCCAACATCACTCCATCCATCCATCCAACATCACTCCATCCATCCATCCCTCCATCCATCCATCCATCATCCATCCTTCCATCCATCCCCCCATCCATCCAACACTCTATCCATCATCCAACATCCCCCCATCCATCCATCCATCCCTCCATCCATCCATCCATCCAACATCACTCCATCCATCCATCCATCCCCCATCCATCCATCCATCCCTCCATCCATCCATCCATCCATCCATCCAACCCTCCATCCATCCATCCATCCATCATCCATCCATCCATCCATCCATCGTCCATCCATCCCCCATCCATCCATCCATCCTCCCATCCATCCATCCAACACTCCATCCATCCATCCATCCATCCAACATCACTCCCTCATCCATCCATCCATCCATCCCCCCATCCATCCCCCCATCCATCCCCCATCCATCCTCCCATCCATCCATCCAACTCTCCATCCATCCATCCAACATCACTCCCTCATCCATCCATCCCCCCATCCATCCATCCATCCCTCCATCCATCCATCCATCCATCCATCCAACCCTCCATCCATCCATCCATCCATCATCCATCCATCCATCCATCGTCCATCCATCCCCCATCCATCCATCCATCCTCCCATCCATCCATCCAACACTCCATCCATCCATCCATCCAACATCACTCCCTCATCCATCCATCCATCCATCCCCCCATCCATCCCCCCATCCATCCCCCATCCATCCTCCCATCCATCCATCCAACTCTCCATCCATCCATCCAACATCACTCCCTAATCCATCCATCCATCCATCCATCCATCCATCCATCCATCCATCCCCCCATCCATCCACTTACCCATGCATCCATTCATTTTCCAAAGATTATCTGGGGTAATATTTTGGTGGCAACTAGCATATCAAGTCATCACAGACGTCATTGCAGCTGCTTGTATCAGCTTGATCTTGTTTTTTTTATCACTACCCAGAATTCATGACTTCAGGTAAAGGTGAGAGCTGAGACTGAGGGGAAAACAGAGACTGCTGAGGATCTCTGTTGATCTAAGACTGTTTACCTCTGAAATAAATCTGGTTGACAAAAAATTCTGTTAAAATCTCCCATAAATCTTGAGGGATATAATAATCAAAGCACATAAGTCCTTCACTGTGAGGATGACTTTGATGTCTGACAGCTCATCATGGTAAATCTGTCTCAGAGCAACACGACAAAACACAAAATATGAACCCTGAGCAGCTCCCTCTCCCTCCATGTTTTAATCATTTAGACAAATCTGAGATATGAGAAAATGGGGGGGGGGGGGGTTCATCTGCTGAAAAACTATGAAATATATGCATTACACCTCAAAACTGTTTGATTTATTTAGAAGAAGACTTCGTTGCGTCCTCGTTAAAGATGGCCAACAGAGCAGAAATTATAGAGAGAGAAAATAATCCAAATCAATGTAGAGAGATGGGAATATAAAACCAAGAGGAAGAAGTTCCCGACTGGTGAAACAGGAAGTGGAGCAGCAGCCTCCTGAGTTTTACAGAATCCCAGCTGCACATTAAACTTTGAAACTTGACATTTCTCTGCTGATTAACAATTAATCCACGCTCTCCACACAACTCAGATCTACTGGTACACACTCTTAAGGCGCATTCACACATACTCCGTGAGCGCCGCGGTCCGTCTGCGCCACGGTTTTCTTCCGTCGGACGGCGCGCGCCCATTCACACTGGATCCGTTTCTGGAACGTCAGCGCAGCGAAGCGCACTCATGATCAGCTGTACACACATCACGGGAGAACTACAAGATCACGCGGGAATAAAGACAAAAGCGTGCAGACAACATGTCTCTTTGTCTTTCTGAGGATGATGTGTTGTTCGTTTGGTGCCTGTTTAGACGTTACGTTGATAAAGTGATGAAAAATAAGATCGCCAGTCTGTATGTTGTGTTTTATTTTGAAATTGACCGGGTGCCCTCTGTGCGTTTCCTTGTCTGACTTCCTGTCCGGGTTGTGATATTCTGTCTAGCTTGAAGCGTGTCTGCAGCGTACTCGGAAATAGACCTGCAGCGTATTTGAAACGGAGCAGAGCGACGTGGCGCTGGTGGCACGCTCCGGAGACGGACCGCAGCGCCCGCTGTGTGAACACAGTGATTGACTAGAGTGGCGGCTAACTACGGCGTAGTGCGCGGCGCTGACGGACCGCCGCGCGCATGGAGTATGTGAGAATGCGCCTTTAGAGTCCTGTTAGTCCCTCCTCTCTGGTATCACACAGTCCTCTTCAACCCGTCTTCACTTTGTCCAAGTCGTTGGTCACCCATTACTCCAGTTCTCGCTTCACTACACTGGCTACCTGTTATACATAGAACTTTAAAAACCTCGTCAATCAAGTATAAAGCCCTTCATGGCCCGACACCTGAACAGGTTTCTGAGTCGTGGTCGGCCTCTTCGATCCTTTCATCAGCAGCTTCTTTTAGTTCCTCGCTCCCGATGTAAAACCAGGCGGGAGCGTGCTTTCACAATAAAAGCTCCCAGACTCTGGAGCAGTCTTCACTTGTCCAATCAGATTGTCTGAATCTGTGGCTTCTGTAAAATGGCTGTTATGAACACATTTCTTTAGGCTAGCCTTTTTAAACCTCTTCCTGTTAGCCTATTGTTGTTATTTCTACAGTTTGGTCTGCTATGATGCCCCTCCCCCATCTGTGTCTGCCTGATTGTGTTGATGGATGTTTGCATGTTTGTATGTATCTCATTGTATTTCCTTTCTCTATTATCTGTGTACAGCAGATATAAAACGTGCTGTATCAATACTTAGCAGGGGTTGACATTAAGTTCAATTTGCCACTGGTTTTCAAAGATCACTGGTCCGACCATTGTAACCACTGGTTTCGATCATTGTAACCACTGGTCCGACCATTGTAACCACTGGTTTCGACCATTGTAACCACTGGTCCGACCATTGTAACCACTGGTCCGACCATTGTAACCACTGGTTTCGACCATTGTAACCACTGGTCCCGACCATTGTAACCACTGGTCAGACCATTGTAACCACTGATTTCGACCATTGTAACCACTGGTCAGACCATTGTAACCACTGGTCAGACCATTGTAACCACTGGTCAGACCATTGTAACCACTGGTCAGACCATTGTAACCACTGGTCAGACCATTGTAACCACTGGTCCGACCATTGTAACCACTGGTCCGACCATTGTAACCACTGGTCCGACCATTGTAACCACTGGTCCGACCATTGTAACCACTGGTCAGACCATTGTAACCACTGGTCCGACCATTGTAACCACTGGTCCGACCATTGTAACCACTAGCCCAGGAACGTTACTTTTGATTCTGGAAATAACAGTCATCAATTTACTCTTGAACCATTCTGATGCAAAAGTAAATCAATTACAACTTTCATTTGATGAATTGGGCTCTAATTATAAACATATTGAGTATATGTTTATTCACCATGCTGGTAACTGTAAGAGTCTGGTGTTAATATGAGGAGCTCTCACTGTGTGATCACCTCTCAGAAACATCCTCAGATTGTTCCTTTAAGAGCTCTCTTAAGGGTTAACATGCTTTGTGAATAACGTTTACTTTACCAGGATCTAGTCTTTAACTTTAAGGGGAAATGTAGCTGCAGCGTGCTCCAGCTGCTGCTGTGGTTGAAACTTTTCTCACATCTGTTGTCGTCACGCCCTGCTGTCACTCTCCACTCTTCCGGTGAGTTTTATTCTTTGAATGCTGATTTTAGCCCGTCCTTTGTCGGATCCGATGGTTTTAAAACCGTTTTACAAAACGTTTTTTTTATTAGAGAAAACCTGCGATCAAATCCATGTGCGAGTGTACAATTCGATTGTAGCGAGCGCGATGGTGGGAGTGACACAAATAGAAGTGCCTCACTACTAACAGTTCAAGAACCAAAGGGAAGGTTCAAGGTTCAAGGTTTCAGGTTGTCTTGATTCTCACTGTGAGAGACCAACAACCAGCATACAACATGAGAAGGACACTAAGAAGTGAAAGTCCAATGGACACCAAATACAGCCGATAAAAACAGAGCAACACAATTAGTCGTTTAAAAGGCGATGGCTGCAGGGACTAATGAGTTCCTTAGACTCTTTGTCCTGCATGCTAGCAGGCTGAACCTGCGGCCAGACTGAAGGTCTTTGATCTGCCAGGATTAACTGGGCCTTCTTCATGACCACCCATTTCATGATTGCTGGTTTTCACCGAATAGATGGAAACTGTTAAATAACCTGAGGAGTGAATCTGCATCATAATATCTTCACATTTATAGTCACCTTCTCATTGTCAGCGACTTTAAATACCACATTGGTTTATGTGTGGAGCCTCTGCAGACAAAATCATTAGAGATACTCCTGAAATTAAAGTAATTATCTGTGACATTTTCCCGTCATGAACAAATGACCTCGCCATTTTCTGTTCACAAAAACGCAGTTTAACGTTCTGCTGCAGTTCCCTTCCAGACTTCACATTTCCTCTGGGTGTAAATCTGTCCCAGAGTGGACTGAGGGAGTCAAAGCCAGCAGCTCAGGCTTCTTCTGATTGGGGACTGAGATGTGTGCTCGGCACTCGGAGAGTCGCAGTGTGAGGATTAGTGTCAGACCGGTGATTACAGACTGACGGACAAGCTGCTGTCGGGCACAGCACCACCTCCTCTATCTGTTCTGTCTTTCATTTCAAATATATATGGCCTCTAAAAGATGAGCCTGAAACACTCCACCGTGATGGCTACTGGTGGGACGTAGTCTTCCAAACAGCAGCTTATGAAACGCCTCCTCTTCATTCATTCTTCTTGTAACTTAAAGTAACTGGAACCTGTGGTCCAGAAAAAAGACTGGATCAGGCTGTTGTTTTAAATTGGGGGTTGTTTTGCATCTCTGGATTGGTTTTGCATCTTTTTGTGGTAGTTTTCATATTTCGATTGTTATTTTGTGTATTTTTGGAGTTGTTTGGCATCTTTTGGAGACAAGCTAGCTACTTTTTCTGATATTTCAGCCGCGATCTTTCAGGAATAAAAACCATAGAGCTTTTCCTAAACTGAAGGCGTGATAATGAATCCCAATGGTCAGTTTGAAAGACGTCCAGGGTTATAGAGCCTTTTCTTTAAGGTGTATTCAATTCTATATATCTATCTTGAAAAGTTTTTTATCCAATGACTGTTACTCTTAAACCTGATAAAGTGACAGTTCAAGCCATAACTCAAAGTGCAAATGACTGGATTTGTTCCCTTCTTTTATCATGTTTTGGTGTCTTAATGACAAGTGTTGAAATGTTCCAGCACATTTCGTCAATCTAATGGATGTCACCCATTTCTGTCCAGATCATTTTGTTAAAAGCTGGGCTGTTTTTTGTCCCTGACAGGCTCCGGTTGTTATTCTGAGTGTGTGACATCATTACAGAAAGGATCCCTGCAGAGAGAGACCTTTTTGTGACAGAGGAAGTTGATTGGTCGAACCACAAACAGCTGTTACATCACTCTCTACAAACACCAGCACTAAGTGTACATATGTTCATGGTTGAGCGGTGACCCTTGGGGGATGTAGTATTTATGATGGAGCAAAGGGAGAAGTCAGGTGACACTCATGGTCCCTGGGTGATGGTTAGTCAAAATAACAAAGCAAAGTTAGGGCGCGGTCGCACTGGCAATCCGTACCGTGCTCAAGCACGCTTCAACCCTAAAGTCCAGTTGGTTTGACCAGTGTGACCGCTCCATTCCGTGCTCAGACACGGTACACTTCCTTGGCTTTGGCACACTGCGGAGAGGTGTGCTTGGGCACGGTACACTTCATGCACGAGCACAAGCACGCGGGTACACAACGCTGACAGCCTTCATTATGGAGAGTTTTACGGTGTTATCTGACTAACATGACTCAGAATAAGTCACAAAGTAGCTGTCATGTTCTCCGTGTTGTTCTCCGATGTGCAGACGCGGACTCGACTGCGCGTCCCTTTTTTTTCTTTTTTTATCGAGTCCGCCTGTTTGTAAACTGAGCACGCTTTATAATAACATAAAGCATGCATGTGCTGTATTACCACGTTATGTACAAGAGGTAATCGTGCTCAGGCACGGTTAGTCCTGGGCTGTGCTGGCCAGTGGGGGAATGGCGCAGCGGGGGGGCAATCATTAGGAACCTCATGAATGCCTCCCTTTGGAGGTTTTCAGGACACGCCCAACTGGGAGGAGACCCGGGTGTAGACCCAGAGCTTGCTGGGTGGATTATATATCCTGGCTGGCCTGGGAACGCGTCAGAATCCCCCAGGAGGAGGAGCTGGAAAATGTTGCTAGTCAGAGGAAAGTCTGGGTTGACTAATTGCGCTTGCTGACACTGCGACCCGACCTCGGATAAGAGGAAGTAAATGGATGGAATGGATTACCAAAACCCGGATCTTTTGTCCAGTCTATCAGCTCACAAAACTTTCACCAACTTTTACCCACAGGGTATAAAACATGGACGTAGTCTCAGTCACATCACCCGTCTGCCTCTGAAGCGTTGTTACGTAGCCCAACGATGAAAGTCGCTATATTGGAGATGCTGACTCCACCTAACCTTCCATTATCTAGAAACAGACTTAGGAGAGGAGCTGAGGCGGGCATTAAGCCTTCTGACAGACTTTTACATCAAGCCCACCTGTCACTCAACTAAGCCACGCCCCTTATTTATCCAAAACTCTAATCCTCTATAAAACCAAAAAGGATAAGTTATAATAATAAAAATCACCAGTTCTAAGAACAAAGAAATGAGCTATAGAGACCCAAACTGTTTTCTGCTTCCTGCTGTAAAAATTGACATTTTAAACTGGGACCTAATTGGGATCTATTGGCTTTAAGAGCAAGCCTCTAGTGGACACGCGAGGAACTGCAATCGTTGATCTTATGCATTGGCTTGAGGTTTAAATGTACACAAATCATCATATTCTGTTTTAACATTCCGACTATGAGGGATTAGGGTTGTAAATACTCTTGATTTGAGATAATGAGGAAGAGTTTTAAATTAGAGATGTGAATGAAATTAACTAAACAGCTGAAGTGTGACGCTGCTCGTCTCCTGACACGGAGCCTTCAGTGGAGCATGTTTCCTCTGCATCTCTCTGCTTTATGTGCTCCCAGGGAAAAGGACCAAAATAGAGGTGCTGCAAATGTCAGGGAAGTGAGAAAATGGAGCGATGAATAAATCAGTGCATGGTGATGCGAAGCTAAATGGAGAGAGAGAATGCATTAGAGAGGAGGAGTGAGTTTGGGAGAGGATGCCAGTAAACACGAGAGCATGTCTAATGTTCGAGGGATTAGTCGACACAGCAAAACTGACTGAGGACGTTTGGGTTTGTGTGAAGAGAGAGACGTAACTGCGTTAAGCAGAGAAATCCTCTTTCTTCAAATGAAACTCACTCGTCAGGTTCTTTGACTTTTATCTGTCTGCAGCGATAATCTCAAAAGTTCTCGAGAGGAAACAACAACATTTACCTTATTTTCTAAGGACGATCTGTTGAACAGGACATTTTAAAACAAGTCTGGAACAGGATATGTCGACACTTTATGGAATGCATTAGGGTCCGTGTCCACCTGTCGTTCTTTCTGGGCAGAAATACGCTG
Source organism: Tautogolabrus adspersus (assembly GCA_020745685.1). Lineage (NCBI taxonomy): Eukaryota > Metazoa > Chordata > Actinopteri > Labriformes > Labridae > Tautogolabrus > Tautogolabrus adspersus. The sequence continues at coordinate 21,119,242 of CM036556.1, read as the reverse complement.
TCAACCGTTGTCAACAGTCTGTTGACAATGTCCGCTGTATGACCGAGACTGCTCCGTTGCTTTTGATTGCATGTTTTACTGTATATTTGAGATTGTTATTTGTTTTATGTTTGTCCTCCTACTTTGTCTGGACACGGAGCGAGGAGGATTTGGGTACAAGACACGATGCGTCGAGAAAACAGAGAATAGCGTATATGTTAAAAAGAATACTGGTCGTAAAAGTTAAAAGATTTTCAACTCGAAGAGCTCGGAGAGAGAGGCAGAGCGCTCAGAAGAAAATATGCAATCAGAATCAGAATCAGAATCAGAATTGTGTTTATTGCCAAGTACATTTACACATACAAGGAATGAGTCTTGGTGTGTTGGTGCAAAAACAGTTAACAGGGAAATAAAGCCAAAAAAACAAGAACTTAAATAATATAAAATATAAGAGATTTACCAAAATAAACAATAGAATTTAAAAAATGTCAAAAATAAAGAATAATAAAAAATAACAAAGTCTACAAGCTGTGATGGAGTGCATGTAAAGAATGTAAAGTCCAGTGAGCGTTAATGTAACTCATAAAAACAGTTCCAGCCTTCACATCACTGTGATGTTTTCTGACTGTGGGGCTGATGAGAGTCTGTGTTATGTGGGAGGAGGGGGGGGGGGGGCAGGGACATTGTTCATGAGGCTGACAGCAGAGGGGAAGAAACTGTTCTTGTGGAGAGAGGTTTTGGTCCTGATGGACCGCAGCCTCTTACCAGAGGGGAGAGTCTCAAACAGTCCATGTGCGGGGTGAGAGGGGTCGGCCACAATCTTACCTGCACGCCTCAGACTCGTCCCCACCAGAGATGAGTCCAATGAGGGTGGTGTCGTCTGCGAACTTGAGGAGCTTCACAGACTGGTGACTGGAGGTGCAGCTGTTAGTGTACAGGGAGAAGAGCAGAGGAGAAAGAACGCAGCCTTGAGGGGAGCCAGTGCTGATGGTCCTGCTGTCCGAGACATTCTTCCCCAGCTTCACCTGCTGTCTCCTGTCAGACAGGAAGTCTGTGATCCACCTGCAGGTGGAGTCAGGCACGTTCAGCTGGGAGAGCTTGATCTGGAGCAGGGCCGGGATTATTGTGTTGAAAGCAGAGCTGAAATCCACAAACAGGATCCTGGCGTAGGTTCCTGCTGAGTCCAGATGCTTGAGGATGGAGTGGAGGGCCAGGTTGACAGCGTCGTCAACAGACCTGTTGGCTCTGTAGGCGAACTGAAGGGGGTCCAGGAGGGGGTCTGTGATGTCTTTGAGGTGTGAAAGCACCAGGCGCTCAAAGGACTTCATCACCACAGAGGTCAGGGCGACGGGTCTGAAGTCATTAAGTCCTGTGGTCCTTGGTTTTTTGGGGACAGGGATGATGGTGGAGGACTTGAAGCAGGCTGGCACGTGGCATGTCTCCAATGAGATGTTAAAAATGTCTGTGAAGACTGGAGACAGCTGATCAGCACAGTGCTTCAAGGTGGAGGGAGAGACAGAGTCTGGTCCAGCTACTTTGCGCAGCTTCTGTCATTTAAAGATTTTGTTTACATCTCTTTCAGTGACTGAGAGAGGTGTCGCTGGGGTGTGGGGAGAGAGGGCTGTTAGGGCTCGTTGAGAGTCCTGAGACCCTGTTGTGATGGGGGAGGTGGTTGTGAAGTGGAGTCGTTGGTTTCCGGGCTGTCCCATTGTCTTTCAAAGCGACAGTAGAACTCGTTCAGGTTGTTGGCCAGACGCAGGTCACTTACAGAGTGGGGGGTTTTAGGCTTGTAGCTGGTGAGCTGTCTGAGACCCTTCCAGACTGAGCCAGCATCTCTATCTGAGAACTGTTGTTGTAGTTTCTCAGAGTAAAGACGCTTGGCTTCTCTCACCACCCTGCTAAAGGTGTATTTAGCCTTTTTAAAACTCTCCCTGTCCCCACTCCTAAAAGCCACCTCCTTTTCCTGCCTTAACCGTCTGAGTTTAGCTGTGAACCAGGGCTTGTCGTTGTTGTAGCTCGCTGTAGTGCGTGATGCTACACATAAATCCTGGCAGAAGCCAATGTATGACGTCACAGCCTCTGTGTACTCATCCAGACTGTTTGAGGCAGTCCTGAAAACATCCCAGTCAGTACAGTCTAAGCACGCCTTTAATTCTTCCACAGCTTCACTGGTCCACTGCTTTGATGTCCTCACAACAGGCTTACAGAGCTTTAATTTCTGCTTGTATGAAGGGATCAAATGGACCATGACGTGGTCAGAGTGGCCCAGTGCAGCGCGGGGGACGGCGTGATAAGCGTTGCTGACTGTGGTGTAACACTGATCCAAAACATTTCCCTCTCTGGTCGGACATTTAATAAACTGTCTATACTTAGGAAGCTCATGACTGAGATTACCTTTGTTAAAATCACCGAGGACAATCACTAAGGAGTCCGGGTTTGTCCGCTCCACACACAGTATCTGGTCTGCAAGAGCGCGCTGGGCCTCCTGCACGTTGGCCTGCGGAGGGATATACACCCCCACCAGAATGAATGAAGCGAACTCGCGGGGAGAATAAAAAGGTTTACAATGAATGAAAAGAGATTCCAGCTCGGGAGAACAGTGCTTTTGGATCACTGTGACATCCGAACACCAGCCACTGTTGAAATAGAAACAGATTCCTCCACCCTTTTTCTTCCCGGAAAGTTGTGCGTCCCGATCCGCTCTGAAGAGTTGGAATCCTGCCAGCTGCAGCGCAGAGTCCGGTATCAGTCCACACAGCCACGTCTCCGTGAAACACAAAACACAGGATGTAATGTTTCTCCCCATCAGTAGCTGAAGTTCGTCCAGTTTGTTGCACAGCGAGCGCACGTTAGAGAGAAAGATGCCTGGTAGAGCGGTGCGTAGTCCGCGCTGGCGGAGACGCACAAGCACTCCGGCCCTGCGTCCTCTCCTACGTCGTCTCACAGCGCCGACAAAGGTGAGGGCACCTTTGACCAGAATATCTAATAATTCCACGGATTCCGTCAGAAAAGTGGGAAATAAGTCCGGTGGAGTTGTAGCTCTTATGTTCATAAGCTCTTCTCTGGTGAAAGAGCTCCGTGTATCTTGACATAAAACTGACTTAACGCACAAAAACAGACAAAACAACGCGCACCAACACACCGGGGCGACCTTCTGCGGCGCCATCTCGATGTAACAATCATGTTTGACTTAGATTAATAATCAATATCTTCATATATCCACCTGTCACTGTAGGAGGGAACAGTAAAGTGAGAAAGACGTCAGATTGACACTTCTTATGAGCTTCTAGTCAAACAGGATAAAAGGTAAAGTTTGTTTTTTAGTAAAAACATTAAAAACGTAGGAGAGGCGACAGGCTTCAAGCAGAATGTAAGAGATGAAGATGAAACAGCCTTCTGTTGTCTAAACCTTTGTAGAAGTCTGTCTGCTCAGAGTCCAAACTTAATACAACATTTTGATGTCTAAGATTAAAGATGTGACTTTTTCAATGACATTGTTGTAACACATCTCTCATATATTCTCACTAATCATAGGTGTGTAGTTCAGTCTGCTGTTGTTTATTCCATTGTGAGAATAATCGACATTTCCTGCTTAAAATAAACATCTGCAGATTCTTCAGTCTGTTTTTGTAATTTGAAAACATCATGTTGGACTTCTTTGGATCAATGAACTTGACTGGAGGAATCCTCTCTGTGACTAATAAGAACTTCACGTTACAGTGAGAGAGCAGCTTCTTCTTCAAGGACTCTCACACAGCAGGGAGGCTAATGGAGAGGCCAGCTGAAGGTCAGAGGTCAGTGAGTGTGTAGGTCAGACAGCAGCAGGTAAGGACCCTGCAGGGCAGTAAGAGCAGGGCAGTTAGAGCAGGGCAGTAATGAAAAGGGCAGTAAGAGCAGGGCAGTTAGAGCAGGGCAGTAATGAAAAGGGCAGTAAGAGCAGGGCAGTTAGAGCAGGGCAGTAATGAACAGGGTACTAATGAAAAGGGCAGTAAGAGCAGGGCAGTAATGAACAGGGTAGTAAGAGCAGGGTAGTTAGAGCAGGGCAGTAATGAACAGGGTAGTAATGAAAAGGGCAGTAAGAGCAGGGCAGTAAGAGCAGGGCAGTAATGAACAGGGTAGTAATGAAAAGGGCAGTAAGAGCAGGGCAGTAAGAGCAGGGCAGTAATGAACAGGGTACTAATGAAAAGGGCAGTAAGAGCAGGGCAGTAATGAACAGGGTACTAATGAAAAGGGCAGTAAGAGCAGGGCAGTAAGAGCAGGGCAGTAATGAACAGGGTAGTAAGAGCAGGGCAGTTAGAGCAGGGCAGTAATGAAAAGGGCAGTTAGAGCAGGGCAGTAATGAACAGGGTAGTAAGAGCAGGGCAGTAAGAGCAGGGCAGTAATGAAAAGGGCAGTAAGAGCAGGGCAGTAAGAGCAGGGCAGTAATGAAAAGGGCAGTAAGAGCAGGGCAGTAAGAGCAGGGCAGTAATGAAAAGGGCAGTAATGAAAAGGGCAGTAAGAGCAGGGTAGTAAGAGCAGGGCAGTAAGAGCAGGGCAGTAATGAAAAGGGCAGTAATGAGCAGGGCAGTAAGAGCAGGGCAGTAAGAGCAGGGCAGTAAGAGCAGGGCAGTAATGAAAAGGGCAGTAAGAGCAGGGTAGTAATGAAAAGGGCAGTAAGAGCAGGGCAGTTAGAGCAGGGCAGTAATGAAAAGGGCAGTAAGAGCAGGGCAGTAAGAGCAGGGCAGTAATGAACAGGGCAGTAATGAAAAGGGCAGTAAGAGCAGGGCAGTAATGAACAGGGCAGTAAGAGCAGGGCAGTAAGAGCAGGGCAGTAATGAAAAGGGCAGTAAGAGCAGGGCAGTAAGAGCAGGGCAGTAAGAGCAGGGCAGTAATGAAAAGGGCAGTAAGAGCAGGGCAGTAAGAGCAGGGCAGTAAGAGCAGGGCAGTAATGAGCAGGGCAGTAATGAAAAGGGCAGTAAGAGCAGGGTAGTAAGAGCAGGGCAGTAATGAGCAGGGCAGTAATGAGCAGGGCAGTAAGAGCAGGGCAGTAATGAGCAGGGCAGTAATGAGCAGGGCAGTAAGAGCAGGGCAGTAATGAAAAGGGCAGTAAGAGCAGGGCAGTAATGAGCAGGGCAGTAAGAGCAGGGCAGTAATGAACAGGGCAGTAATGAGCAGGGCAGTAATGAGTAGGGCAGTAATGAACAGGGTAGTAAGAGCAGGGCAGTAAGAGCAGGGCAGTAATGAGCAGGGCAGTAATGAGCAGGGCAGTTAGAGCAGGGCAGTAATGAGCAGGGCAGTAAGAGCAGGGCAATAATGAAAAGGGCAGTAAGAGCAGGGCAGTTAGAGCAGGGCAGTAATGAGCAGGGCAGTAAGAGCAGGGCAGTAAGAGCAGGGCAGTAATGAGCAGGGCAGTAAGAGCAGGGCAGTAAGAGCAGGGCAATAATGAAAAGGGCAGTAAGAGCAGGGCAGTTAGAGCAGGGCAGTAATGAGCAGGGCAGTAAGAGCAGGGCAGTTAGAGCAGGGCAGTAATGAGCAGGGCAGTAAGAGCAGGGCAGTAAGAGCAGGGCAGTAATGAGCAGGGCAGTAAGAGCAGGGCAGTAATGAGCAGGGCAGTAAGAGCAGGGCAGTAATGAGCAGGGCAGTAAGAGCAGGGCAGTAATGAGCAGGGCAGTTAGAGCAGGGCAGTAATGAGCAGGGCAGTAAGAGCAGGGCAGTAATGAGCAGGGCAGTAATGAGCAGGGCAGTTAGAGCAGGGCAGTAATGAGCAGGGCAGTAAGAGCAGGGCAGTAAGAGCAGGGCAGTAATGAGCAGGGCAGTAAGAGCAGGGCAGTAATGAGCAGGGCAGTAATGAAAAGGGTAGTAATGAAAAGGGCAGTAAGAGCAGGGCAGTAAGAGCAGGGCAGTAATGAAAAGGGCAGTAATGAAAAGGGCAGTAAGAGCAGGGTAGTAATGAAAAGGGCAGTAAGAGCAGGGCAGTAAGAGCAGGGCAGTAAGAGCAGGGCAGTAAGAGCAGGGCAGTAATGAAAAGGGCAGTAAGAGCAGGGTAGTAATGAAAAGGGCAGTAAGAGCAGGGCAGTAAGAGCAGGGCAGTAATGAAAAGGGCAGTAAGAGCAGGGCAGTAAGAGCAGGGCAGTAATGAACAGGGCAGTAATGAAAAGGGCAGTAATGAACAGGGCAGTAAGAGCAGGGTAGTTAGAGCAGGGCAGTAATGAAAAGGGCAGTAATGAAAAGGGCAGTAATGAGCAGGGCAGTAAGAGCAGGGCAGTAATGAACAGGGCAGTAATGAAAAGGGCAGTAATGAAAAGGGCAGTAAGAGCAGGGCAGTTAGAGCAGGGCAGTAATGAAAAGGGCAGTAATGAAAAGGGCAGTAATGAGCAGGGCAGTAAGAGCAGGGCAGTAAGAGCAGGGCAGTAATGAACAGGGCAGTAATGAAAAGGGCAGTAATGAACAGGGCAGTAAGAGCAGGGTAGTAAGAGCAGGGCAGTAATGAAAAGGGCAGTAATGAAAAGGGCAGTAATGAGCAGGGCAGTAAGAGCAGGGCAGTAATGAACAGGGCAGTAATGAAAAGGGCAGTAATGAAAAGGGCAGTAAGAGCAGGGCAGTAAGAGCAGGGCAGTAATGAACAGGGCAGTAATGAAAAGGGCAGTAATGAAAAGGGCAGTAAGAGCAGGGCAGTTAGAGCAGGGCAGTAATGAAAAGGGCAGTAATGAAAAGGGCAGTAATGAGCAGGGCAGTAAGAGCAGGGCAGTAAGAGCAGGGCAGTAAGAGCAGGGTAGTAAGAGCAGGGCAGTAATGAGCAGGGCAGTAATGAAAAGGGCAGTAAGAGCAGGGCAGTAAGAGCAGGGCAGTAATGAGCAGGGCAGTAATGAGCAGGGCAGTAAGAGCAGGGCAGTAATGAGCAGGGCAGTAATGAGCAGGGCAGTAAGAGCAGGGCAGTAAGAGCAGGGCAGTAATGAAAAGGGCAGTAATGAGCAGGGCAGTAATGAGTAGGGCAGTAATGAGCAGGGCAGTAATGAGCAGGGCAGTAAGAGCAGGGCAATAATGAAAAGGGCAGTAAGAGCAGGGCAGTAATGAGCAGGGCAGTAAGAGCAGGGCAGTAATGAGCAGGGCAGTAAGAGCAGGGCAGTAAGAGCAGGGCAGTAATGAGCAGGGCAGTAATGAGCAGGGCAGTAATGAGCAGGGCAGTAATGAGCAGGGCAGTAAGAGCAGGGCAATAATGAAAAGGGCAGTAAGAGCAGGGCAGTAATGAGCAGGGCAGTAAGAGCAGGGCAGTAATGAGCAGGGCAGTAATGAGCAGGGCAGTAAGAGCAGGGCAATAATGAAAAGGGCAGTAAGAGCAGGGCAGTAATGAGCAGGGCAGTAAGAGCAGGGCAGTAAGAGCAGGGCAGTAATGAGCAGGGCAGTAATGAGCAGGGCAGTTAGAGCAGGGCAGTAATGAGCAGGGCAGTAAGAGCAGGGCAGTAAGAGCAGGGCAGTAATGAGCAGGGCAGTAAGAGCAGGGCAGTAATGAGCAGGGCAGTAATGAGCAGGGCAGTAAGAGCAGGGCAGTAAGAGCAGGGCAGTAATGAGCAGGGCAGTAATGAGCAGGGCAGTAATGAGCAGGGCAGTAAGAGCAGGGCAGTAAGAGCAGGGCAGTTAGAGCAGGGCAGTAAGAGCAGGGCAGTAATGAGCAGGGCAGTAATGAGCAGGGCAGTAAGAGCAGGGCAGTAAGAGCAGGGCAGTAATGAGCAGGGCAGTAATGAGCAGGGCAGTAATGAGCAGGGCAGTAAGAGCAGGGCAGTAAGAGCAGGGCAGTTAGAGCAGGGCAGTAATGAGAAGGGCAGTAATGAGCAGGGCAGTAATGAGCAGGGCAGTAAGAGCAGGGCAGTAAGAGCAGGGCAGTAAGAGCAGGGCAGTAAGAGCAGGGCAGTAATGAGCAGGGCAGTAAGAGCAGGGCAGTTAGAGCAGGGCAGTAAGAGCAGGGCAGTAAGAGCAGGGCAGTAAGAGCAGGGCAGTAAGAGCAGGGCAGTAATGAGCAGGGCAGTAATGAGCAGGGCAGTAAGAGCAGGGCAGTTAGAGCAGGGCAGTAAGAGCAGGGCAGTAAGAGCAGGGCAGTAAGAGCAGGGCAGTAATGAGCAGGGCAGTAATGAGCAGGGCAGTTAGAGCAGGGTATATCAGGAATAAGAAGGTGTTACGTGCCGTGTTACAGTTTATCTCAGCCTCACTGTAACCCTGAGCTCCCTTTACGATCAGGGGCCACAGCAGAGGCCGGGGGCCGTGGGGCTGCGTGTTTTGATGTGGACCTGCATTAGTGTACTCTTCTGTGGAAGAAGGGTTGTGTTCTTCATTGCTGTGATGTATTTAAAGATTGATCAGGTTCTGTTTTCTTTTTTTGATAGAAGCTGCTTTTCTCTTAAAATGTGCTTATACTAAGTTCCTTCTTCTGTTCCCTGGGTTTAAGTTTAATCATTACTCCCCTCGTCCCCTGGCCATCTCAGGGAACTGAAGGTCAGTACAGAGAAGGTCAGGAGCGAGCAGGTTGGTGAAGAGGAAGTACGAGCAGGTCAGTAAAAGCAGGTCAGAACAAAACCAAACAGAAAGGAGTCAAAGGAAGGTTAGTCTGTCATGAACAAGCAGAACCTCACTTAGCTGGTCAGTTCAATATCAAGCATGCTAAAACCAAGCCAGTCAGACCCACGTTGGTCACTAACAAGAAAGTAAGAAACAAACACAGCAAAAACCAGGTCTGTATTGAAGCTGTGTCACTGTCTGCTCTGCAGCTGTCTGCAGTTTGTAGTGTTTCACCGGCAGACCAACTGTCTCAGCAGTACGTGTCACTGGGATTTACTAGAGCAGTAAAGCAGAGCTCAGGTTTCAAGATGCTCATGTCTGAAACATTGTTCAAACTAAGCTGAGCCTGAAGAGAGTGAAACAAGGCTGGGAACAAACCAAAACACAAACTTGGAGAACTGTCGTGTCCAAAAGCATTACAAGGAGGGGAAGAAAAGAGGAGAATATTAAGTGAGGAAAGGGGGGAAAGGGAATTTAGGAGGGTTGTCGAGAGCGAGGCCTGTAGGAAGACAAGGAGGAGAGAGAAGGAAAGGAAAGGAAAGGAAAGGAAGGAGGGGATGAGAGAAGAAGAATAGAAAGAATAGAAGCTTTTAGGGAGAATGATGAGGGTACAAAAGGAAGCTTGGTGGATAAGGAAAGAAGAAGGAAGATAGGCCAAAAAAAGAAAGGATTCAACAATGGAGGAAGACGACAAGATTTTAAATTCCTCTAGAAAAAGCTTCACCACTGAATCAAAGCACACAACGAGCCGTTTAGAGTCGGGGGAAGCATTGTACATCAGTGTGTTCTTATGTAGCACAAACCGATGTTTCTCCACATGAATACTAAACTGATAACTATTTCTGTCACCTTTAATCAAGTGCAACATCTGCATGAATCAACATCTTTAGTCAGGTTTTATTTTCTGTTTTTGTTTAGCTCTGGAATGGGAGCGATGAAGCAAAACCAGAGAAACAAGGGCCAGTTATCACGTCACCTGGGAACACGCAGGGAAAACAACTTTCTGCTCCAAAACTCATTAAGCCTCCAAGTAAGACCTGTGTCTTCAATATTAACATAAATCAGCCTGTGTGTGTGAACATACATGTTTATCTGTAAAGAAACAAACACAGACTTCATGAAAATAATGCAGGCGTGTGTGTAATGAGTCAGTGTGTCTGGATTCATAAAACACTCAAGGGTGCCAATCACCATAATACAACGCTTACAGGCCCTGTGTGTGTGCGTGTGTGCATGTGTGGTAAAAGTTGTGGATAAGGAGATGCACATGGTTATTTAATGGCTGAAGGATCCAACATTGTCAGCTGAATAAGAATAAAACAATATCAACGTTAATTAATTCCCCTGACGAGAAGGTGGGCGGGGGAGGGGAAGTAAAAGGTGAGGAGCACGGGCCGGGGGATGGTAAGGGGAGAAGTTTACAGTTGTGTATTCCACACTGAGGAGTCAAACAGATTAGAACAAATTATGTGGTACAGTTTTAATCATCTGGTTAGAGTTAAAAATTAATCTTGTTAAACTCACAGGCCCTCACTTATCAATCTGGTGTAGAAACCATCGTACGACAGGGTCTATCTGGCTGATCACAGCGTACGCATGACCAGGTGTTGATAAGTGTGGCGGCTGAAAACGATCGTCATTTAAATACATGGAGATACAGGCATGGAGCTACATAATACGGCAAAGAAGTTAAAGGAGATATGACCTGAGTGACACCAGAACAAAGAGAAGTGAAGAGACTTTGTGTTGTTAGGCCGCCTGACATGTAGAATTAAAGGTGAAGAAATACGTCTGCAAGGAAATCTCACCAGCGCTGGTGTGGAAACTCCAGCAGAGTTTTTAATCATTAATTTAAACATCCTTGACGTGTAACGTACATGATCTAGGATTTAATATTATCACAATGTTTTACATTCAGTTTAAAAAAACGTGGTCAGATACCATCGCTACAATATAGTGCGTTACGGCTTTCTAAAGAAGCAGCTCCCGGACCGGAGGAGGCCAGCCGGAACCCGGCCTGAAATGATCCCTGAGGAGCGAGCGGCTTCTTTCATCGCTTCAGCCTCAATATCAGACACAAGTGGTACAGGTGAACCTGCATCTGTGTCGGATAACGTCAGCTGCACTAACGGGCTTCCTGCTCGCCATTAAAGAGACTTTAAAAGAGATTAATTAAAACATCCTGAATCAAATGAATAAAGTGTTGGACCAAACGCTGTGTAATGTGTATTTCTCATCTCTTCTTTCCAAACATAAGAATGTAACACTCACATATAAGAAGGTCCTGACTCCGTCTGACATCCCCACATTTCTTTATTCATTATTATGTCTCATGTAGTCTGTCCTAAGTGCGTCTGCTGTGCGTAATTACGCATGTGGCACATCAGCGTATTATTGAAGATTTAAATCTCCGGACACACAGATCAGTTGTGATGTAATGTTCTGTATTCTTAAATATTTCCTCTTTCAGAGGCTAAACGTTTGATTTGTTTCCTCTGGAGGTTTTTCTGAACTTTTAAAGAAACTGTTTTTAGTTTTTCTGTTTGAATTTGTCTCAATATTTTCTGCAGGTATATTCCTGTTACCATGGGAACGTTTAACATGTGATTACTGAAAGCAACCTCTCTACTCTTTAAAGTTGATTTAAAAAACATTCATTCATCAAATAAAACAACTAAAGAAATCACCTGTCCTTACATTTACTAAAATTCCTTACTTTCTAAAATAGCCAAACTTAAACACAAACATGTCCCGAGTACCTCAGGGGGACACGGAGGAGGCGGATCTATGGTGCGCCTGAAGGGGCTAAAGAGCATGTTATTAGCATTCATTTCAGACCTTGATTAATCACGATTAACTAGTTAATGCTGACAGCCCTAAATATAATGCATGTGTACCGTCCTAACTCAACTCTCTGACACAGTTTTTAGTGTTTGTAAAAAGTTGACATTAAATGATTTTTGTTCCACAATAGGAAGTACTGCACACAGTATGGCAATGCTAACATCAAGGCTAACAATGCAACTCACCAAATAGCAGCAAGAGTCAAATCTTAAAATCAACTAAATTACATAATTAAAAATGTATCAAAATAAAACCATTCAGTTATTATAAAAAAGGCTTTTTTCTGCTCTACATTTCTACTGAAAGTCAGATTTGTTGAAAGGTTTCTGGATCTCTTTTCACCCTTTTCAGCTCTAAATAAAAACACAGTGCCAAAGCTTTCAGAATTTCCACTTCAGGAGCAAAGAGAAGACAAAAACATGTTTACATGTTTACCGTACGGGTGGAGGCATCTGGGGATACAAACCAACAAATGGGAAATGCTGTTCTTTTTCACAGAATTCATTAGCTGTAAAAGATTCATGCTACACCCTCAGTACAACCTCACTGCCTGGAAGTTGTACCAAAGCATCAAAATTAATTAGAGAAGGAGTTTTACGGTTTTTTCTCGCTGTTTTTCTTTAAATCCCAGCAGGACTCATGTCTCATCTCATGAAACCTCAACAGACTCCAGAGGGCCCAAACCAGAAAGGACACCTCAGTCCGACACGCCTGCCAGCACATGAGTGTGTGTGTGTGTTTGCTAAGAGAAAAAGTGACATGAAGGACACGTGGTGTCTACAGTTCGAGGGCAGTGAAACATAGAAAGAGAGGCATGGGGGAGGGGTGGATAGGAGATGGCGAACAGACTGGTGGGCAGATAAAGTGTGCGAAAAGACAACAAACTCACTCTTTTCTTCTCGACTTCTTCCTCACCTTTAAACTTTCACCTCCTTATCCTTGCCTCCTTCTCTCCTCTACTTCCTTCTCTTACATTTTACCTTCATTCCCTCTTTTGTCTCTTTTGTTTTGTTTTCCTCATCTCTTGTTGTCCTTCATATCAACCCCGAATTTCCAATTACTGCAGTCCATGATTCAAGTTTTCAGCCAAGGTAGATTAAATAATTTTGTAAAACTTTATAGATATATCCTCCAAATAGAATTTCTATTTAAGTCACCACAAACAGAGGTCCACACTTGGTCACTTTTGTGCAATCGTCCCCTGTTTGTAATATAAATGGGTGTATGTGTGTGTGTGCGCTCACACTTGAGTTAATTGCCCAACATTGGCAGCCATGGTACACTCATTAGAAGAGAGAGAGAGACAGGGAGACAATAACAAATAGAGACACAGGATTTAGTGTGTGTGTGTGTGTGTGTGCTGGTATCCAACAAACCACAGCGGCAGCAGGGGGCCATTAAAGAGCAATCGTTGGCGAGGCCTCAGCACAGCTGGAGAGCTGTGAGTGTGTATCCATGTAAACAGATTCTGTTGTTGTTTTGAGGCGTCTGCTCAGAAAACCAACACTGACTGCACGCTGCAATGTCGTCCATTCACGATTTTACAATCTGTGACAGCTGGGTCACATTTTGGGGCCAATTTGGTAAAACATGTAAAACCTTAAATTTGAACCCTTATTGTGAATCTTTGGCCACTTCTCTTGGCTATAACAAAATGTGTTTTTTGATTCCTTGTTTTGTTGTCATTTCCTGTGTGTGTATTTTAATTGTATTATTTTGAAGTTTAGTCTTCAGTGTATCCTGTGTTACTTTGTAGTTTCTAGTCTTCTCGTCCTTTTGTCTGTTTTCCCTCCTTTTTTTGATTGCCTTCATTGTCCTCACCTGGGTCTTGTTTGTCTCACCTGTGTTTGATTGCCCCAGAGTGTATTTATTCTCTGTGTTCCTTACCTTCTGTGTCAGTTCATACGTCTACCTACCTGTGGTCTGTGCAATGTTTTCCTCTTGGTCCAAACAAATCCAGACCATTCAGGACCAGAATCTAAAGTTAGAAGGAGGACATACTGGCTGCTGCATTGTTGTCAGAGAAGCCAGCACTTCAACATAGCATGTTTCCTTAATGTCTGATCATAGAGTAAGCTCACTTTATCATTTCACTCACTACACATCTCACTGATTGGTGCCTCTAAGCTGTAATACAGCCACCCTGCCACTAGGTGGGGCTGTAACTCGTGTGAATGACTACTGCCACTTTGCCATTATGCTCTGTTACCTGAATCTAAACCAGGGAAGTAGACGGGTGGCTTCTCGTAGCGGTCTGTCAGTGTTTAAATCTACCAAATGGAGATAAAGTTGTTTGTAGGCTGTGTCAGGTTAAACTGATATTGACCGGTGCGATGTGTAACCACATTCAGCTCAGACGTGTGGACATTAACCTGCAAGGAGAACTGAAGGCTGGTGGCGTTAGCACTGCTAATGTTAGCCACACTCGACAAACCGATCTGACAAAGTTTCCTAGCAGAAATTGAAGCAAGTCGCCCACAGGAACAGTCGTAGCATCGCCAGCAAGTCTGAAAGGTCTGATGGATAACTCGTCCTTGATTGAGATTTTAAGGAAACTTTGGAGCTCTCTGCGTGGAGTTCATATCTATGCAGTAGTAATTGTATTGACCGATAGCCCCTTTCTGAGGGCAATGACAAAGGTGTTCCCCTGTGTTTACGTCTGTATTTGTTTCTCTTGCTGTGTTTCTGTTAAGCTCTTTGTGACGTCCCTGTCGTTGTAGAAAGTCACTAAATGACTTACTCTGTGCTTCCAAGTATTCTCTGACTTTTTCAATATTTAAGCAACGCAGCGGTCTGAAGTGAAGTCGTGTTTGGCAGAAACATGTCCATGCCCTTGAGCAAGGTCTCGAACCCGCCACCAGCTCAGGAGCGCTCGCTGTGGGCAGCCCCCTCACTCTGAAACCTCTCCATTAATACATGTCCATAGGATCCTGTTTGTGCATGTGTGTGTATTTCGGCCTGTGTGTGTCCATGTTCATTAAAACAGAGTGTAAAAACGAATTTCCCCTCCCGGGATTAATAAAGTATAAATTATATTATATTATGTTGAAGAAAGCAAACATGGTCAGCCCATTAAATATGCTTTCAAACCTTATTTTATTGAGTTATTCATGTATGTGACTTCTACCAGGGAGGGGTTACTTCTGGTCATGAAGATGAGGCACAGGTAGCTAATATCAGCCTGGAGGAAAAGACCTGAATCAGTAACTCACTGCAGCAGAACGAGTGACGCTTCAGTTTGCAGGAGATGAGCTGCTGTCAGTCTGTGGGACTGAACTCTGCAGATACCAGGGACAGATGGATCGAGCAGTCTGACACATCTACGCTGGCTTCAGTGCAATTTATCAAAGAGAAATCTTTCTGTCTCAAACACTAAAGACTGTAAAAAACACTCCAAAGACTCGGTCAGGGTCAGAAGAAGTCCCTGACAGAAAGCAGTCAGGGTGAAAAGCTTTCAACCAAACCTGTGATGAGGGAGAACTCAGCCTTAGCTTTTATTTCTCTACTATCCAGTGTGCTCTCTCTCTCTCTCTCTCTCTCTCCCTCTCCCTCCCTCTCTCTCTCTCTCTCTCTCTCTCTCTCTCTCTCTCTCTCTCTCTCTCTCTCTCTCCCTCTCCCTCCCTCTCTCTCTCTCTCTCTCTCTCCCTCTCTCTCTCTCTCTCTCTCTCTCTCTCTCTCTCTCTCTCTCTCTCTCTCTCTCTCTCTCTCCCTCCCTCTCTCTCTCTCTCTCTCTCTCTCTCTCTCTCTCTCTCTCTCTCTCTCTCTCTCTCTCTCTCTCTCTCTCTCTAACCCTAACCCTAATCTGCATCACAAGAATTTATTTAACTTAAACGCTCAGAACACTGAAAAAGAAGCAAAACATGGAAATAGATAATAAATATGTAAATATTTAAAAACGAATAATAAAATAAAGAATAAATGCATTTAACAAAAATGTGTTTAAGAGGTAGTGCTGATGTACTCCACTTTGAAACATGGAGCCACGGCCCGGAACAAATCACAGCGAAAGACTTTCCAAACCATTTAAACTGAAATAATAAAGTAAGAGCCAGAGCGCACGCTTCGTGTAGAAGAAGGGAGGGTGAGGTCCATTTACCACAAAAACCTATAAAACAGAGCAACAGGGCCGCAGCCAAGCAAACAGTACATCTCCGTTCTCTCGTTTTCCTGTTCAAGGGAACAAAAAGGGTTTACAAGTTACTTACAACGCTTCTCCATCTCATTCTGCCCCCTTTCCAAGTCCAACTCAGCAGGTCCCTGTTCTACATGAGTCTGGTTCTGATCCAGGTTTCTGTCTGTTCTACATGAGTCTGGTTCTGTTCCAGGTTTCTGTCTGTTCAACATGAGTCTGGTTCTGCTCCAGGTTTCTGTCTGTTCTACATGAGTCTGGTTCTGTTCCAGGTTTCTGTCTGTTCTACATGAGTCTGGTTCTGTTCCAGGTTTCTGTCTGTTCAACATGAGTCTGGTTCTGCTCCAGGTTTCTGTCTGTTCTACATGAGTCTGGTTCTGTTCCAGGTTTCTGTCTGTTCTACATGAGTCTGGTTCTGCTCCAGGTTTCTGTCTGTTCAACATGAGTCTGGTTCTGCTCCAGGTTTCTGTCTGTTCGACATGAGTCTGGTTCTGCTCCAGGTTTCTGTCTGTTCTACATGAGTCTGGTTCCGTTCCAGGTTTCTGTCTGTTCGACATGAGTCTGGTTCTGCTCCAGGTTTCTGTCTGTTCAACATGAGTCTGGTTCTGTTCCAGGTTTCTGTCTGTTCGACGTGAGTCTGGTTCTGTTCCAGGTTTCTGTCTGTTCATCATGAGTCTGGTTCTGCTCCAGGTTTCTGTCTGTTCTACATGAGTCTGGTTCCGTTCCAGGTTTCTGTCTGTTCGACATGAGTCTGGTTCTGCTCCAGGTTTCTGTCTGTTCAACATGAGTCTGGTTCTGTTCCAGGTTTCTGTCTGTTCTACATGAGTCTGGTTCTGCTCCAGGTTTCTGTCTGTTCAACATGAGTCTGGTTCTGTTCCAGGTTTCTG